>JAOTQM010000606.1:0-88391 GCA_026939265.1 Oreonectes daqikongensis | reverse complement strand
AACGTCTGATCATGCATGTTGTGTTATAAACCCAGTGGATGAGATAGTAAAGAATAAACAAGTACAGTGATAAAGAATCATTGATGTGGATGTAAAGCTCAGACCAAAGCTTTCTAGAGGAGATTAACAGCTTAAAAAGAACAGCAACACCCCCCACACACACATTAAATCATGTCAACAGATAATCTTTCCTCTGTCTTATGAACATCACATCATCCCGTCTGAAGAAAGAGAGATTAGAGATGATTTAGTGTCTGTTGTTAATGTGACGTGACTGAACTCTAGTGACCCGTCAACACTGAACTCCATCAGCTCTTAACCAAAGCTTCTTATGTTTGCTGAAGAACACAATGTGAACACAAACACACACAAACCTTCACACTTCTGCAGCATTCCTGTAAACATCTGATGAGAAAGAGCACATAACTCCACATCAAATATCAGCTGGAACACATCCATGTGTCTCTTTGAGTCAAAGCAGAAAGTACGACATCTTCATGATTAAACACAGACACGTCAATCTGTTCAACCCAAATTACTACAAATGTTGTCGTGCTACTTAAGATCCAGAGTCAAATATATATCACACACGCGTGTCTGCATCTACCTCTACATCAAAACCAGATGTCAAATCTAAAGGTGCATTTATCTGCTCGATGTGTTTTAAAAATGCTGAACTCATGACAACTAAACATGTTGAGTGAAAGTTCTGTCTTGTCAGATCTTGTTCTGGATCATTTTCCTCCATATGTTTCTTCATCACTCTCATGTGTGAATAATGTAAAGCAGCCCCGTCCACTCTTTACACCACATACAAATCTGCCCTTACAGCAACATACTGTCTATATACACATTCAAGAGTAATCATTCACACACACACACACACACACACACACACACACACACACACACACACACACCAGGTGTAAAGGAAATGAAGGCCACAGATATTTTTGGTGGACTTTAACCACACAGATGAGATAAAGTTCATATGTGATGTTAGCGTGTTCATCATCATTATCAACAGTTGTGAATGTTGTGTAGTGTGTTCACATGTGAACTGTAGTAAGACTGGAGATATAAAGCACCTGCACGTGACACTAAATCTACTTTACATCTACCTGTCTTTAAGCGTTGGGTTACTAGAGCAACATCTGACATGGGACATCTGCACCGCTTCTTTAGCATCAATCCTCCTGTGACCAGCACACAAACACAATCCATCCATCCCATCGACCGACACAATATCATGATAAACATTCATTCATTCATCCACACACACACTGTCATCCAATGACTTCAAATGAAGTTGTAAATACAATTTTCAAATGATGAAACATATCAGAATCAATAATGATGTCGAGACCTTTCGTGAGACTCAGATGAGCACAAACTCTGCACACCGAAACTAAAACATGATTGTAAATTATTTAATCAGCCTCGGGCCACAAGAGTCACATAACAGAGGGAAGACTGAACAAGACACAAGCTGTGTGTGTGTTTACATGTCTGAAGTTCAGATGAGAAATGAGTTCAGTGATGGAGAAACAGAGAAAAAAGCCGCAACGTGTAGGTGTGCGGATGTTTGTCACCTATTTTTAATGTTTTAGCCATGAGACAATAAAGGCTTTTTAATATAAATTCTCGAGTTCCTTGGAATTGTATCTAAGAGCACCGATATAGAGATTATATATTTAACCGTGATGATACACACACACACACACGGACACACAACCGTGATGATACACAAACATGTGCATGACAACAGATTTAAAGACAAACGTGACTTGATAGATTGTTACATTTAGGTCGAGGTGCTTCTTTGTCTAAACTTAACATCTGTATTTAGATTTTTGTCCCGTCTGTGATGTATGTGATTTGTGATCAGATCTTCAGTTGTTCATGACATACAGCAGTGTATGAGATCAGATCAGAACAAACAAACTGACCTTTCATGTCCCATGAGATGTGACCTCACACAAACATACACACAAATATCATTAAATCCCACTTTCTCTGTGCAGTATTTCCAGAAGTTATCAACATCAAATCTTACTAGAGACGCATTTCTAATGTAAACCTTTCACAACACAAATAAGTGATGCGATCCTGCGAAACATTTACCATCAACAAACATATTCACTAGCTTAAGAGCTACAATACCCATAATACTCCAGCATCAATAAGAAAGGTCGCTGTTACCAAGGCAACCAAAATTGCACCAAGGGCTTGATAAAATCTCCCACAATGCACTGCAAGTGAAAGAACTGAGCACTGACTCTTTAAATGACACATTTGCATAGGTTTTTAACATTTCACAATAACCTTCTCCAATTTTATTCATGTTTTGATTCTGTCACTCATCTCATGATCTCTGTTCATAAATGTAAGACATTTTTACTGTTCTATAATAAATAAATCTGGTGCTGTGTTGAGTCACCACTCCAATTTAAAATCTAGATGCACCACATGATATATGTCATTTACATTTATGCATTTGGCAGACGCTATTATCCAAAGCGACTTACAATGCATTACACATTATACATTTGATTTGAATATGTGTAATCCCTGGGATCGAACCCATGACCTTGGCATTGCTAGTGTCATGATCTAACCACTGAGCTACAGGAAAGCTACATCAGGAAATCATATATCCTATACATGCTAACACTACACATACTGCACTCTGTACACTATACCATACAAATCTTATATATTCTATTCATTCTGCCGTCTAAAAGCAATATACAGCTTATTTTTTGAACGGTGGAATTCCTTCTTTACATGTATCACATGGGAGGATTTGAAATTTTTTTGGGGGGTAGACACATTCATCTAAATAAATGTACTTCATTTATTACCATCCACAGAATTTGATGTATTTCCAGTTCTTTTTTTGTCAAAACATCATACAGAATTTAATATGTTCTCCTCCAAACTGACATGCAGAACTTGAACCATAAAGAACAAAACAGCACTTGATTGAATTTGATTAAAATGACACCATTTAATAGTCGAGACTTGACTCTGAATCAATATGACTTTAAAATGTTAGTGTATGGGCATCACGACATGTTTACAGGCTTACAGGTATCACACCGATGCTCAACTGAACCTAGTGAAACACAGAAAAGACCAATGCAGCGCTGACTGTAGAATTAAAGTCTAGACTCAAAACACACTGTTTCATGTGTTGATTTCATTTTGTTTGTCTTTGAGTTTATTTCATTATTTGATATGAGATTAAACAAATACACTTGTGCTGAAATGGTTTAAATTATGCAAACATGAACACATCTCTAACTGCAGTCCTGGAACACAAGCACTTAAAACCAGTTTGACAACATTGATCAATTAAAGAACCCAACTGCGTGATTAATTGCTTTAAATTCAACAGTCTTTTCATGAAGGCGTGGACGATGTCTCATAAAGTTACAAGATGTTCATCCTTCCTTCATTAGATCAATGAAAGCCCCATTAAACACAGCACAACATTCATGCTTTATAAGCAGAACATACTGCAGCGGTGCTCCACACGGATCCTACAGAACTCAAACACACCTGAATCAGATCATCTTCAGATATTGACACAGCAGGTTAAAGTTAAACTCTGTGGGACAGTTGATCTCCAGAGGCAGTGTTGAGCACCTCTGACATACACCATGAATTCATTCATCTACTCAACTTCTCATAGAAACTGAACTATAAGTCAACCACTTATAAACATTTGCAGAACATTGAGCCCTCTGATGTGTGCAACCACCCCAAACAAGACCTATGCTGCAGTTTCATGTATGTGATCATGTAAACATACAGAAGCATCATGTAGACTAAAACATGAAGCCACAAAATAAATAGAGGAGTTGTGAGAAAACTGTGAAACTTCATGAGCTGCTGTGATTCACTCCATCACTTTAGAAAGACAGATTCACTTCACCTGATCTGAATCTAAATCTGTAAATGAGTGAAATGATGAACACATGCATGTTACTCATGATGGATTTAATCATGTTCTGGAAATATTCTCAGTAGAACAATCTGTACTTTTTCATGACATATTATAAAGACACTTCTCTTTCTCTCTGTGTGTGTGTGTGCGCGCGCGCTATCACATTAGCCTATGTGTGTGCTGATCTCAAGGAAATCATGTTAACACACGCACGCACGCACGCACGCACACACGCACACACACACACACGGCGGCCGCTGGCTGTCAACTGATAAGTGTTATCAGAGGTATTGTGTTGTTTTTTAGTTTGTGTTTTTTAATTGTTGTGTCTTAGAAACACAGCAGCAGGATGACAAAAAAAAACAGGACACAATGAACGAAACATAAAAGATTAACCCTAACCCACACACACACACACACACACACTAAGCTAATGGTCTTCTGTCTTCTAACCCTAAACAAAGCTTTCTGCTGTTGAACATGATCAAATAAACATCATTTAATGTAAATTATTTACTATCCTGTCACATTACACGTACACACGCGCTGACTCCGTATCCGATGAATCCCTGTAAACACACGCACGCACACACACATATGCTTTTGAGGAAATGAAATAATCTCACTGTGTGCCTGAAACAAATTCCCCAATAGCTTTACGTGGGAATAATTTTAGGGCTGAGATTAGAAGAATGACGAATGCTATTTCTTTCTTTCTCATTTGTAACTTTGTGCTGAAATGACAGTCAATAATGAAACAAGCGCGAGATCCGCGTCACGAGAATCAACGGACAGATTTTCAGTTAAAACCACTGATCTATAATAATCATTATATATTATTTTATAATTCACATCCGATATATAGCCTAGGCTATTTACAAGAATCTCATTCTGATCGTCTCACCAGAAGTGTAAAATATATCGCGCAGATAAAAGCACACGCACCTCAGCTAGCCTATAAAGGGCAGAAATCTCGAGACCAACAGGAAGTTTATTTCACGTGTAAAAATCACAGCATCTTACCTGTCACGAGAGATTTAAATATCCGTGGAAATGTGCTTTACTTCAGCAGAAGCCAGAAGAAAAGCGGCCGCGATCATCGCACGACACCGCGACAGAAGCGCCAGCCGCAGATCTGCCCTCAGACCTTCACTGTTGTTCTGCTCGTAGACGCGCGGCAGCGGATCAGCGTCGCTCCACCTGAACGCGCGTCATCACGCGTCGCGCAGCTCTGGAACAACAGCGTCACATTCGGATGGTTCAATCAATCTTCTTTTCAAGTGTCATCAAGACGCATTTTTCTCATTCTAATCCCGCCTGGTCATGTACAAATATTAAACGTCATAATTCAAACAGATTTTACATTTATCTAAAGTGATTTACTGTGCATTACAGAATATAGGCCTACACTTCATCGGTGTGTCATCACTGTGTTCACAGCTCTCAGGAACACAACTCTTATTGTCTTCAATGTTAATCTTGTGTTTCATAGCTTCAGTTTTGCTGTTATGGGTTAACTTCAATGGCTAGAAATGAGCATGGAGGTTCCTGTTTAAAATGTTAAAGATTTTCTGCACCTTTAGTTTTAGGTGTATTATAATGTAGCCTATTATTATTACATTATCTGAGCAAATACAAAAACTGTTAGTTACAGATTACAATTTCTCTTAGTCTCTTATCATAAAACAAATGTGTGGAAATCAGTTTTTATTGACATCCAAACATTTAGCAGAGGCTTAGATTCAAAGCCACTTACAGAAGAGAGACGGAAATGATTTCGCATCACTGGAAAAATCCAGGTATTAAGGGATAGTTCACCCAAAAATTAAAAAAATCTGTCATCGCTTCGTAGGGGTAAAAAAAACACTATATTAGGTTTCATTTCCAACATTCTTCTTTTGCATTCAGCAGAAATGTATACAGGTTTGGAATAACTTGAGGGTGGTCATATGATGAACGAAGGCTCTTTGTTTTGGCTGAACTTTCTCTTTAAAACGAGTAAGAACATAATCATCAGTTAAGTGAAAGACAGAAAACAATATAATGCAATCTCAATAAATATCACTGTACAAAAGCAATATCTACTTGAAGGATTGATTGAATATGCAACTGCTAGAGTTCTTACAAGGTCTAGAAAATATAATCACATAACCCAAAATTTATCATCACTACACTGGCTACCCATTAAGTACCGTATAGACTATAAAGTAATCACTTATAAAGCATTAAATGGTTTAGCTCCTGCTTATCTTACAGCAGTGGCGAGCGGTGACATTTTTATCACGTTGCGCACACACCGGTTTGAAGAGTCTTCAGTCAAAAGTTTAATAAAAATTATTTAAAAAGATCACATTTACTAAATGACTTCATGTTAACTTACAAAAGAGATTTTTCAGCACATGTGCTAATCTGAGGCGAAACGCATATAAAGATGTCATAATACATCACATATACTAACCCTAACCCTACAGAGACAGAGCCAAATCTCTAATGTATTTCTTAAAGGAATAATTCACCTAAATTAGAATTATGTCATCATTTCTTTATCCTCATGTCACATCAAACCTGTATGAGTTCTTTTCCTTATGAAATATTTTGTTTCAGGTAAATACATTATTATAATTTATTCCCACTCAAAACCTGTATGAGTTTCTTTCTTCTGCAGAACACAACAGAAGATATTTTGAAGAATGTTGATGTTGACATCAAACAACACTAAACTCCATTGACTTCCATTATATGGACAAAAAACCACTGACGCATTTCTCAAAATATCTTCTGTTGTGTTCCACTGAAGAAAGACTCACATACAGATTTTGAGTGGGAATAAATGATTATAATGTATTTACCTGAAACAAAATATTTCATAAGGAAAAGAACTTCATGTGAAAGTGAGCGGACGCTAGGTCTACAGTATTTGGCACTTACAGGGGTTTGTGACGTGAATCTAATCTACATGATTTGATGAAGGAGATATTCTTTACAATAAGAGCAGGAAAGTAGAAATGTTGACTGTAAGTGAACCGTGTGCGGATATTTCACAGAAAATCTCAAATGGACAAACTCATTAAGTGAAGTGCTGCAGAAAACACAATGAAGAGAAATGAAAAACAGTGATGAAGCTGTAAAGCAGGTTTAACCGCAGTCATGTTCAGTATGGTTGTGTGTATACGGCAGCAGTACATTCTGTGTATGAACCCACCTGTGTGTACGCTCACGTGTTTCACCTGCCACGACTTCAACACGGACATCTCAAGACATATTCTCTTTTTGACAGACTCTTGGCACACGGCTCTCTCATTTTAAAGTGACTGTTCACACAGAGCCTGGTGTAGTACATAATAAAGTACAAATATGTTGTTGTATTATAAATACTGCAGTTAAATGAGATTCCTGGTCATGGTTGCTGGAATGTTAAAGTCATGTTAACCCTTCACTTACGACTTTTCATGATAACTCATTTAATTATTTATTTCTTCTCTTGTAACAACAAGGATGGCGAGCACAGAAAAACACCAGCGAACAAACGTTCATCATGCTCCTCTGTATCTCACATTCTGCATTTATAAACATTAAATGAGTCGGTGATGAAACACGTAATGACAAAAACTTTAAAAAAATGAATGCTGTGCTGTCGGCGTCAAAAGCCCTGTGGTTAGTGTGCCAACATATAGTGCCAGTGCACTTGCGGTCTGACCCCATTTCGATTCCCATCATTTGCCGGTCCCTCTCCCCTGTCTCTATATCCAACACTTTCCTGTCTGCTCTCCACTAACCTTAAAAAAAGAGTTCAATACAAAAAATGAATGCTGTGCTAACATGAAGACGTCAAGAGGTTAACCAGCCACAACACAGGTCATTTAGCCTGTTTAATTCTCAATTAAAAAAAGAAAGAGAGAGAGAGAGAGAGAGAGAGAGAGAGAGAGAGAGAGAGAGAGAGAGAGAGAGAGAGAGAGAGAGAGAGCGAGAGAGAGAGAGAGAGAGGGGAGAGAGAGAGAGAGAGAGAGACGAGAGAGAGAGAGAGAGAGATGAGAGAGAGAGAGAGAGAGAGAGAGAGAGGAGAGAGAGAGAGGAGAGAGAGAGAGAGAGAGAGAGAGAGAGAGAGAGAGAGAGAGAGAGAGAGAGAGAGGCTGCAGTCTGCAGGGCATTCAGTGTTTCTATATAATGTCCTACAGAAATCCAACTGAGAGCCAGCATACACATTAACTGTAAACATTAAGATAGGCAATCACAACACCATTAAACTAATCCAGAGCTTCAGTTCATCATCATCAAATCACAGAGAGAGAGAGTTGTGTGATATGTTCATCATCACCGTGATTGATAACAAGACCACACACCCTGATGATGACATCACTGCTCACAGTACAAGCCATCTGTTATATGATGACTCATAAGTACACACTATAGTGAAGGCTGATTTATACTAACCCTTCTGTGTGTGTGCGTGCGTGCGTGCGTGTGCGTGTGTGTGTGGTGGGGGGGGGGCGTGATTAGGGTCAGTGACAGCAGTGAAACACAAATTTGTAAGCTTTACAAATGCTGTCTATAGAACAGGACTAATCTGCCAACATTTTCTTATTTCAGCAGTTCTGATACAAGGTTTATCCTGGTTCAAAATGAGGCGGAGGGGATGCCAATCTGATCTTGTACACACACGCATGTGTGCATGTGGCCTAACCAAACACTTTACAAACAACATATTAAAAGTTAAAAAAATTAGATGAAAATTAAAATTATAAAGCTATATAAAACATTACTTTTATTCAACCAAACAGATTTCAAATTAAGCTTTTTATGCTTTTAAACTAACTTTTCAGCCCACATAGCCAACTGAATCGCTTTAAAAGAATCGCTTTAAAAGAATCGGTTTAAAGGAGTCATATGTTTGCCCGTCGTTATGATCGAAATATGCGTTCTATGGAGTCAAAGTAGTGCCACATATATTTGCAAAACAAAATAAAGGTTTGCAAACAAAAAGTAAAACTTCAGCCATAATGATTTTGCAACACACAATTTCTTTTGCGCCACTCCTTTAAATTCGAGTTTCAGTCAACCGTGCCCTTACGACACTGTTTTACCTTTGTGCTTCACTTTTCTATGCTTCACTGATTTGACGTGGGGGAGGAGTCAAGAGATTGGGGCGTGTACAAATGCCGCAACTGCAGTTACAAATTACAATTGATTCAGTGCACACAGTGTTGATTGTGAAGACACCCAACATAATTGTGGCAAGAGTCTGAGGCGGCTGCTCTGATGGGTTCTTTTTAACACCTATTCTGAGAGCAACACCTAATGTTGCAAATTATAATGTTTGTTATTCAACAAATAAATACACTTCCATGAAATCCTGTGGGGAATGGTATAAGTGTGATATACGGTACAGAAATCTACAAATTATAGCAGAAGTTTTCATTTTCATCATACAGTAACAGTACAATCAGCATTTTTGTTTTTCATCGGAACTCTGCAGTTAACACTGACTCAATGTGCCACAAGAGACACACACACAATGACCTTCAGTGCTTTAATAAAAGTCAGAGAGCAAATGAAATGCACATGAGCCTGCGGTCACGGCTCCAGTCACGCATGAATGAGCTGCAGGCCCTCTTTTCACTTAACCCTGATCTGAGACTGAACACTACATATGAGTCTCAATGATTGGCTAAACTGCTGGCGTCTCATTGGCTGAAGCTAGGGTAAGAGTCAGCCAATCAGACGAGAGAGTCAACAGGTTTTCTGAGAAGTAGTTCTCTGTTACGTGTAATAATGAGTCCCAGCGTCCGGCACTTTATAAAAATGCGCAGCTGTATGTTCCTGACTTTAACATCATCTGTTTCAGTGAAACCTGCTTCAAAACACCAAGAGACTTAAATCACTCACACAATCAATATAAGCTAGTAATCATTTTTGGTGATGGTTGAGTTGTTGTGAGACCACAGACATGCTACAGTGAAGCCTTATGCCCCGTTCACATTACAAGCGACAAAGTGACATGATCCGTGATTCTTTTCAATGGAGAGCTGGCGACTTCCGATGACATGAGCAGTAGCAACCATTGGCGACTGGATGGGACATGTCTAACGACGCGACAAAGTTGAGAAACTTCATGCAAATGAAGAGCGACTTTCGGAAGCGACAGCCAATAGGGAGCCACAGCTCCTGCACCAGGCTGTGGTACTCGCCGTGTTGACTCCAAGCCTGTATTATTTTATGGACCCAGATAGACCGACGTTGGCGCTTTCGCCGCATATAAATAAACGCAATGGGGAAAAGGATGCTTCGTTTCACATTCATTTTTCAGAATATAACATTTAATGCACTGACTGCATTAAAGGAACACTCCACTTTTTTTGGAAATAGGCAAATTCTCTTAGCACATGAAATAACTACAGAAGAGTCATGTTTTAAATAGGAAAAATATCGAAACTCTTTGGTCATTTTTGAACGTGATGCTACTGGTCTAATTGGATTCAATGATCTATGCTTAAAATGTTATCACCAGACCCGGAGATCGGCTGAATAGATTCCAAAAACGTAAAACTCTATTTATTAATTCTGGGGGAGTGGGAGAATGAGCTTATTTCCAAAAAAAGTGGAGTGTTCCTTTAATATTTAGTGTTTTCCCTTCAGAATGTTTATACTAAGTGGCAAGAACTTTGATTTGCTGTTAGCAATAGCAATGTTGTGCCTTACTTGTGTAAACTGCAATAAAATAAAAATAAATAGGAAAATAGGAAAAATAATCCTTAAACCAAAATCAGTACTCAATATCCTGGATGTGACTGTGATGTACAAAACTATGTGCATCCATCACGTGACATCTTGAACTTTATCTCTCAAAAGAACGATGAGCTTTTCACAACATATGCAGAGATATCCTGCCACTGGATCGTTGACCAATAGAGCCGACAATGAGTACAAATATTACGGTTTTCTGCAGACAAAACACGACACCACTCTTAACAAACACCAGATGTTTTATTGAAAATTGTGAGGATAAATAAATAAAATGGCACGGTGTGTATAATGACCCATTAAAGTATAGCACCAGTATACCAGTTTGATTCCCATCTTAAAGGTTCCCTTCCCATCTACTATCCTGTCCCATCAAAGGCATAAAAAGCCCCTAAAACAACTTTAAAAAAATATGCATTCATCATCATGCACAAAAATTAAAAATAGGCATAATAATAAAAGAATTGACATTCCAAAGCACACCAGAATCTTTAATAAACATCATTTACTGCTGCAGAAATGAGACATATTAACAGTTTCATCAGTATTCACCAGAGACACACGCTCCGCTCGAGGACACACTCATTTATAACCAATCAAATACTTCCATCTGACAATTCAAACCTATCACCAGCCAATCAGCAGTGCATGCCTGACACAGACCCTGTCACATTTATATCCATCTGTGTGTGTCATGATTTTCAAGGACAGAACCCAAATGCAGACAGCTCTTGACAAAATGATTTATTAACACAAGACAAGACTCAAAATCCCACAAGGGGAAAACAAGAACAAAATGATAAAAACACTGATAAAACTAAAACTTAACTCAGGGGACAGCGACAGGGACGAGGTAGACAAACGATCCGGAACAGGACAGTAAACACAAGGGCATTAAATGTGAGAGGAACAAAAGAGACATAACAAGGGCAACAGGTGAAGGGCGTGAACTGATAACGGGATAATTAATTATGGAAACAAGGGGGCGGGGCTAAGACACAAGACAGGAGAGCACATGGCACACAAACAATGGCCATGTGCTTCCAAACACAGACACAAGACATGGGTCTGCCATGATCCTGTCATTTCAAACTAGAACAACCAAAAGAATGGCAGGATCATGACTGACTGTGTGTGTGTGTGTGTGTGTGTGTGTGTGTGTGTGCGTGCGTGCGTGTCTGTCTGTCTGTCTGTCTGTCTGTGTCTGTCAGTTTGTGTGTGTGTCTGTGTGTATGTCAGTGTCAGTTGTGGTCCAGTGGGGACTCATGATCAGAAGGTTGCTGGTTAGATTCTCAGGGCTGGTGGGTAACGGCTGAGGTGCCCTTGAGCAAGACACCTAACCCCCACTTGCTTACTATACAAAATGTACAAATGTGTAGTACAATGTAATGTAAGTCGCTTTGGATAAAAGTGTCTGCCAAATGCATAAATGTAAGCATGCGTGCGCGTGTGCTAGGTTTAGCTATATTAGTGAGGGCCAAATGTCCTCATTTATACAGTGAATTATCATTACAATCCACTTGTGGGGACATTTTGCTGGTCCCCACTAAATAAAAAAGCTTATAATTCGTTCAAATAGTGTTTTTCTGTAAATCTAATGTGTTGCACATGTTTGTGTGATTATTAGGTTTACGTTTAGGTGTAGGGTTAAGGGATAGAATATATCATAAGCCTGATATAAAATCAATGGAAGTCTATACTAGAATACAAAAACAAACGTGTGTGTGTGTGTGTGTGTGTGGCTGGCACTCCCTTCTCATGTTGTTCTTGTCAAACCAGTCTCTCTGGATCTGTATGCAAATTACCGCGTTTGTAGTTCATGTTGTGTTTTTTTCTTCTAAACTTTAAATTCACAATCAGTCAGTCAATTATATCGCTCAGCAATGACTGAAACTGAGAAAGTTTCTGAAAACAGAATGAACACCAATAAAACCCATCAGAGAAACAGATGAGATCTCTGTGTGGATTTGAAAGGAGAAATCGTGAGACAACAGAGAGCAGGAGGGCAAGATGAGACTTGACATTTGGGCGGTTCTTTGCTGTGGATCTCCTCTCCGCTCTCATTGACTCTCATTGAGTTTCAGGAAACACACCTGCAGTTGAGCTGTGATACTTTTATTTGTTTTTCATTCAAATACTAACTGCAGATCAGAGGGATGATGTTTATAAAGGGATTATTTGGGATGTGTTTGCTGCTTCTCTGTGGTGAGTAAGTTTTAATATATACATTTATGAGTGTATTTCTTTATTGTTAAGGAACAGAGCCACACCTAAAGCGAATGATTTCAGACTGTATATGTGTTGAGATACACAATGATACTCTCCTACATTATTACACCAAATACAGAGACACACTGTGAAAATAATCAACAGTAACATTCATTAAAAAAGTCAAATATAATCATTTCTAATATTTCTAATGAAGTGATCATTTTTTAACTGTATTCTATGAGAATGGGTTTATAAAGTCCATCAGAGGTCAGTAAAGCGGCAGCAGTGACTCTGAACGGCCTGCAGGCCAACGCCCCAAACGCCTGTGAGATCTCTCTCAACTCTCAACTCTTTCTCATAGACACACATGTATCCTGCTATAAACACCCAAAACATCTCAACAGTTCTCAATTCAGACTTAAACATTTCTTATCAGATACTCTGCTATTCAATCATATTATAGGTCAAATGTGTTTTTTTCTACGACAAAGTCAAGCAGTAATCCTTGTGAGCTATGAAAGAGTAATACAAATATCTGACCACAACCATTTACAAATTGTTTAATTTTTATGATTCTTAGTGAAGCTGGCCTTGTCTCATGCTGTTTTCTGTACGTGTTTTTAAACTGTTTTCACTCCAAGTGCCATAATGTTTGAAAACATGAGAGAGAGAGAGAGAGAGAGAGAGAGAAATAGAGAGAGAGTTCTTTGTGCAGTATTAAATACATACTAACTCTTTTGTATTTACTTTCACAGGAGAATGTGTGAGCTCGATCATGATTGTAGACATCCCACAGAAAGTATATAAGGTTGCCCAGGGTGAAAACGCAACCATACCCTGCAAATTTACACCTCCAGTGGGTGATGTGACCCTCATTGTGACATGGTCGGCAAACCCAGACGTGTCAGGTGATCCTGGGGTAACAAATTCAGCTTTTTTTTATTTCCCTAATGCATTGTTGCAAAGCAGCTTTACAGAAACATTTCAGTTTTTTAAAAACCAATTGAGGCCTTGGAATGAAACTGATATATGGCAGTGTTTATTTGATTTGAACAAATGTAAAAATGTAAATGTGTTCAGACTGTAATGATATCTTGAATCATCAGGTTGTGATTTGAATTAAAACATTGATCTTTATTTACCGGCCTATAATATTTACTAACATGTGACCATCTCCACATTTCTGCCTCTAGACTCCTAAAGCTCAAAAATATCTACAACTCATTTCGTGCAGTTTTTGAACATATAGTTTTCTCTTTCCTCTTCTTTCACAGTTTTCCATCATCACATTTCTCTACAATTTAGCAAGTCCAAAACTTACCATAAACAAGAAATATAAAGGCAAGGCGAGTTTAGAACATGATATCCCAAAAGGAGTAGCAAACCTACAGCTCAGAGGCGTCATCAGCACCGACACGCGAGCTTACGAGTGCAAAGCCGAGATTATGGATGATGAGGATGGCAGTCAGTCTGACACGGCTAATCTTGTGGTTTTGGGTAAAGAAGCTTCTCTTTTATAAAGTGTTTAGACAAGATTTTACTATTATATCTAGATATTTTTAATAAAGATGTTAAACCACTTATTGAAAACCTCTGACACGCTGCACACTTTTTACTGTACATGTGTGTGTGGAAAACATCTTGAAACAATTGACATTAAAGTTCAGTTGTACATGATGGTCGTTGTGTGATTTCTCTGTGACAGTGGCTCCATCAGCGCCCATCTGCAAGGTTATGGGAGTAGCAGAATACGGTCAGAACATCAACCTCACATGTCTCTCAGAAAAGGGGATGCCAAAGCCCACCTATAAATGGCAGAGCCATGATGTCAACAACATCCCTCGACCAAACCCACCCAAGACCACTGACGGTACGTTCTGTATTGTGTGTATGAACGTTAAAAGATATTCCTTAATGTGATCGTCACCAATCAGTGTATGTTGATCTGTCATTAGAAAATGGGATTTTATCGGTCTACAACATTTCTAAAGACACGTCTGGTTTCTACATCTGCACGTCCAGCAATGAAATCAGATCTGTGAAGTGTAACCTCACCCTGGCCGTCATGCAACGTAAGAAAATCAAACATGAGATTTCCCTCCTGTCACCAATAACTCACCTGTGATATGAACATCTCACTGTTAACTAAACCACTCTCTCTTCATCTCGCCAACAGCCTCCATGAATATGGCCTCCACGTTTGGCATACTCGGCGCGGTTGCAGCTGCCGTCATAATCTTGGGAATCATCATCTTCTGCTGCTGTTGTCGGAAAAAAAAGAACAATCCTGAAGAATACGATATGGGGTACGTGGACTAACATACTGTGTCCCAGCTAGCTATCTGTTCTTTTAACATGGTTGGTTAGGGTTAGTCAGAATAGTTAGGAAATGTTCTGTATATGGTTTTTAGGTTATCTAAAAAGAACCTCAATCCGCATTATGCAAACATTATTTTTTATGGTTTCAAAAATAAAATTCAACCATAAAATAAATCCTGCAACATCATTCCCAGTATCAATCCCAACAAATAACCAAACGGACCCAAACGCAGTTGTTAGGGGAACTTTCTGTGTTTCTCTGGCTTTAAACCTCTCTAAACATTTCTTCTTTCTTTGTCAGAACTCATCTAGAAGGTGAGTATACAGACAAGGACCCTAAAGCTAGAGCAGATAGTGAGACCGAACACGTAAAGTACGAGGAAGAACATCGTGTTCAAAATGCAGACAGACGCGATCCACGAGACGACCGCAGCGAGAGGAGCTACGATCGCCGCAGCGATTACGATGACCGGAGAGATAATTACTCCGACAGACGGGACGACAACAGTGACCGCCGGGAGAGGTGCGAAAAAGATGATCGTCGAGATCGCTGTGAAAATCGTAGTGATCGCTACGATGACCGTCGAGATCGCTATGATGAACGCAGCGACCGCTACGACGACCGACGCGACCGCAACGATGACCGACGCGACCCCAACGATGACCACCAGGATCGATATGATGACCGCCGGGATCGCTATGATAGTGATCGCTACTCCGATCGATACGATAGTCGAGACAGACCTCCAAGCGTCCCACCAAACAAACCCAGAGACCAAAGGAACTGAGTTCAGCTGGAACCCGACCGAATCATTGCCAAAAACACATTATGAGAAAAATGGACAAAGTTAATTATTCTCAGTTAAAATTACTTTTTTGCTTAAATATTAAATATAAGATTTGGATAATAAAAATCTACTACATAGCAAACCAAACAACACAATAAGGTCTATACATACATTCTTGTATTGAGGCAATGATGTGTGTATTGGAAACAATGATCTCAGGTAGTATTGTTTATTTACAGTTTTAATTTACAGATTTTGTGAAAGTCTAGTGGATTTTATTTGTCTTGAGCTTATTTCTTCTATCTTTTATATTAGTTTGTATGAATATATAGAGCACAGTGCCATATAGGTCTACAAGATTTGAGTGGATTTCTTTCGTCTTAGCTTAAAGCTCTATTTAAGTTTAAATCTATAGGAGAATAACCGCCATGTCAAACGTTCTGTTCAAAATGACAGAAAACACTTTACTGCAGGTCCATCATGTACTGTGAGTTTTCCCTGTGATTTATCATGACTGAATGAAATCACTGAAACGTTTTATTTTAATTTGAGTACCGTATGTTGTTCTTAGTGCTCTTTTAAGACATTTATCTGTATATGTGAAAGTGACTGTATTGATCTGTGCACGTGAACATACAGTGACTGTATTGATATCTTTTTGTTTTTTATGATTCATGTTTTTTCAATTGATTGATGTTATGTAGGCTATTTGTTTTGCTCTTGTTTGTAATGTTGTGTTTTTCTAAAACATTATACAACTTTCAATAAATGGATGTTGCAACAACAATGACAGGTTATTGTCACAATTGTGTAAATTCAGTGAATCATTTTCTGACACACGTTCAAATTTTTCTTGCCGTTATTGAAAGATAAGAGTTGATATAACACACGCTGAACTCATTTAGAGGGGCATGTTGTCACAATGGGAGCCTGCTGTTTCGAAAAGTGCCCTCAGAAGTCAAAAGAGGACATCTAACCACAAGATATCTAGGCCTACATTAAAAATCTGTAAAAGCATTTACTTAAAACAACATTTTCCCATTTAAAATGACATGTACTGTATGATAGGTCCGTGTACGTTTTATTCATTTGATTTTCTATTTGAAACTGAACAAACAGAAACGAGAAAACAGCGCATCTTTCGTTTTTCGTTCATTCAAAAAACCTAAAAAGTTTTTCGTTTTTGTATTCAGAATTAGAAAACGAATAAAAGGCTTGAATTCTCGTTTTAAACATGTAAACGGTATGAAACGCCCCTTTCCGCTGATCAGTCTACCAATACCATCCCTGACGTCATCAGCTCGTCCTCCTCCGTTTCGTTGAACAGAGTAGGTCCTCCGCTGCCATACAGATCTCTCACATTAAACATCTTAACCCCTCATTTACACTGCACGAGTGTGTGTCGCGTTACAGTCATTCTAGTCAATAATGCTTGTGTTTACACCAGACGCGCCGTGGCACGTTTCAAAAGCGTCCCAGAATTGGATCTACACGCCGCTTCGCTAAAGATGGGCGCCTAGTCTATTTTTGACGGACGCCGCGTCCAAACCGCACAGCAAATACAAAATAAAAGTCATGTCAATTTCAAAATAAACACCATGTGCAGACTCCCCATCGTCTTTCACATTCACATATCTTTGGCAGCAGGCCAGAAATAGACAAAAATAGAAACCATATAGCTAACTTTCCCATGGTGGAATGCCAAAAATCAGCACAATGAGCAACCAAACAACATCTGACAGGCAAATCACGTGGTCTCGCGAATACGGCATACGGCTGCTCTTCTGATATGCGTCTGGTGTGAGTTGGCACCACGTGGAGGACGTAACAAAACCTCCTCGCAGCCGTAACGTGCCGCACACGCATGCAGTGTAAATGGGGGGTTAGGGGCGATTCACATTTCGCGTTTCAAACCGCGCGCAAAAGCGCTCGGGCGCTGGCATAGCGTCTGCAGTTGCTAAGCAACCGGGCGTCGCTCCCAAATTGAGCATTTAAAATAATGACTATGCGCGCGCAAAAAATGCTAAATGTGAACGGCCCCTTAATAATACTAATAAAATTGCTATATTAACCTGCAAATAGTTCGTTTGTGTTTTTTTTTACCCAGTAACCCATGCAGTGACTAACACAATTAATTGTTCTGAGAAAATTTTCATTAAGCACATTTAAACCATTTGCGTAGCTAGGAATAGGTCTAGGTGGGCCCAGAGAAAATTAGGTGGTCTGAGCCTAAAATGCATCTAAAATACACAACTTCACATAAATACTCCACCGTTTAATCAGAGCATAAGCCTGTATATCATTACAAACAGCGATAAAGAACAGCATTAGCATGATGACCACAACACACAGATGCAACACAACAACATCAACAAATCAGCAGGACAGTAGTGGACAGTATGTGAAAGCAATGCTTATTTATGACTCAGCTGCCACATAAACCACATTAAATAAACAACTGTAACTACCACATAGTGGGAAAATGTACCTGCAACTGATGACAATGAGAGAAATGCTGACAAAAATAGATTACGAATAAATAAGCTATTAGGTTATTATTATTCAGACGTAACTGTTAGGCCTACGCTTTTTATTAGTTAGGCTATGTAGCCTATTGATATTTATTTCTTTATTTATTGTTAGGCTATTTTTTTTAATTGAATAAACGAAAACGAAAAATGCGCTGTTTTCTCGTTTCTGTTTGTTCAGTTTCAAATAGAAAATCAAATGAATAAAACATAGCCTACACGGACCGACCGCCTCGCTCATGTAGCTACAGAGACTACACTCATAGAAACACTAGAGGGCGAAAATACTTTGAATTTAAGTTTAATATAAAACTTTATAATGTAAACCTGATAACATTTCAACGTTGAAAACAGTTTAGAGTGATTTGCGAGCACTTTCCATGCCTGTCAACATTCAGCTGTTGACACTTGAAGGTTTTGGGTTCATTTGAATATAGCCTATCTATGTATTGTTTTTTATTCAGTTTTCTCAATAATACCCTCATTCATCAAATGTATTCAATAATACATTTGTCATTTTGAAACAAACAAACAAACAAACAAACAAACTCTTCATACCTCACACAGATGCTTCGGTGCTCGAGCTCGAGCTGCTAAGGGCGGAACTTCGGTCCCGTTACACACACCGACTGACTGACGAACAGCACACCGACTGAACATGACGCGAAAAACAGGAGAAAAACACGACAAAAGTGAAGGATTTCGAGTCATCTCATTCTTCAAATGCTGCATTTCACTCATGGTTTTAACAGGTTTGTCATTTTGAAAGACTTTTGAGTGTTTATCTCTTTTTACCTCAGTAACTTTTCCTTCATGTAACGTTAGCGTCACTGTTTAAACTAAACTGCAGGTTGTTGTGTTGTCGCTTGTGTTGTGTTTGAGGTCGTTTTTATTGTTGTGAGGTTATTTTTGTCTGGTTTTACCTCAGTAATCGGAACACAGCTGTGAAATGTGTTTAACTTATTGTTAGATTTGACCACGATGAGTTGTTTATTTACGTAAACTCTAATGTTTGTTTGTTTGAATGATGCTTATTCATTAACAATAAATAATGATACTCAGAGTGTTAGCAAGGATACTGTAAAATCTTAGTTGTGTTGCCATGGTAACCACAGTAGAGGTGATGTATAGTATAATGTATGGCAATATAACTCACTTCACACTCTTCTTCAATAACACTAGAAGATGCTCATCTGTTGACTCACTGGATTGATAACAGGCATTCAGGTGCACAGACGCCCAGATGGGTGTGTGCGTGCGTGCGTGTTTTTTTAACATACTGAATATATGGTGTTGTAAAATACCCATGTGAGATCACTCTTTAAAGTTTTATTTAAAAAATGTAATGGTTTTCCATAGTCAGTGAAGTGCCACTTTCAGAATTGTCACATCCATAATGGCACGTATCCCATAACCTCTTGAGACCATGGGTCCTCATATGAAGACATTACTTTTTGAGTCTGCTCTGCTGCACCATATACTTTACCAATTCGCCTTAACTTAAATGTTGTCCTCAGTTGTTGACATGTTTTGTTTGCAAATTTTTCATATACTTATCATGTCCCAATAATCCCAAATCCATATGAAATCTAAACTCGGGTCATACATGTTCATTCCTTTTTCTTAAATAGAAAACTTGTGTATAGACTGACATTTTTCTGATGTCTAGAGTAGACTATCCGCAGATGGTTCAATATATTGGTAATAAATACATGCTCTGAGAGTTTATATTTCAAGTTTTGACTGAAAATGTCACATCCATAACACTGGAATAGCCCTTCTAGCTTTTCCCATCAGTCACTTCTCAATGGATAACTTTTGGTTTTACATTGTGACATTACTCCAGTTAAGGAGGTTGTGAATAACTCTAACCCTAGGTTGACTTTAAATCTAGCAGCTGTTTTTGTAGCTCTCATATGTTTTAAATAGGTGATATCTCATGTGTGTCGTGTCATATCACATGCCATGAATCTCTTGCAGTGTACATCATGTTCTGTTTTCTTTCTGTCTCTCATCTGGTCTCAGAGGTGTCGAGGTGTGATGCCGTGCAGGTCTTAATACATGACGAGCGGCGATTCGCGATGCTCTTCCAGTCTGTGGTTTTGCCGTGTCAGTACACCAGTGTCTCCACGCAGACTCCGGTGGTCCAGTGGGTGTACAAATCATACTGCCGTGATCGCACACGTGACATCTTCCGCTTCCCAGACACACTGACGGTCCAGAGCGCTGAGTCAGGGTCTTCGGTTAACCTTGACTGTGGGGACAGCGAACGGACGGTTCGCATGATAGCGTCTGTACAGGGGTCATCCACCACCGTTACTGAGTACTACAAGGACCGAGGCATCTCTATCATTAACAGTAATTTTCTGTACTCACCTTTTCTTTTAAAGATTAAAATGGAGCACATTTACAGCGCAAGTCCAGTTGCAAGAAAGCCCCTAAAACCATTATCATTGTAACAGCATTGTCATCATGGGTTTTCTTAGGGACAGTTCAGTCAAAAATGATAATTCTGTCATCTATTATTCATGCTCATGTTATGTCAACTCTTAATCAGAATATCTTCTTTGTGATCTTAGGGAAAAAAGAAAAAGAAAAAAAAAGTGTTTTCCTGCTGAGAGCAACCCACTCTTCCAACACACACACACGCACGCACGCACGCACACACACACACAGTAAAACAGGCTTAAGCTTATAGTGATTTACAGTGTTGAGTTTGAATAGAGGCGAGAGACGATTAATAACGTGACAACACTCACAAGGGCTTAACTTCACACACTTAAACAAAAGAGATTCACACACATACACACAAGCTTTCTCTCAGGGCTGTTAATGTCTTCGAGTCTCTGGCGATGTAAAGTTCAGCTACTGAGGCATCATGGGAACATTGTGCTGTGTCTCAGGGATACGAGGGCACACACTGTTTTTTTATTTTATTTTAAATGGTGTGTAGTCAAGAAGGGAAGGATTATGATCAAAATCAACTGTCATCAATTATTCCTCATCATGTGGTTGTAAATCTGTATATGACTGTATATTTCTTCAGTGGAAAACAGAAGATATTTTGAGAAATGTCTTAGTAGTTTTGTGTTCATACAATAGAGTTCAGTGTTGTTTGATTATCAGTTCTTCAAAATATCTTCTGTTGTGTTCTGAAGAAAAAAGAAACTTCACATGAGGATGAATAAATGATGACAGAATTAAAATTGTGTGTGTGTGTGTGTGTCAGTCACAGGAAGAGCTACTCATTGTTTAGACTGTTTCCTGTTCCTGTAATGATTTTGTTTACTTCAGTAGCAACAAGAATGATATTGCTGCCACCCATGACATAGCTGTTAAATGAGCTTAACTTGTAACATTTGTATGAAAACTTGTTTTTGTGTGTCAGAGGCAGACCTGCACATTGGAAAGCTGCAGTGGGGTGACAGTGGTCTGTATTACTGTAAGGTGGTTATCTCAGATGATCTGGAGGGTCAGAATGAAGATCACGTGGAGCTGCTTGTGTTGGGTGAGTTCAACATTCACGTTGAAATCTTTTCTGTGTGAGAGAGCTCAGTGGTATTGTGACCGATGTCAGTGTGAGACTCCAGCATTTAATATTCTGTGTGAGATATTATTAACATTTGTTTACAAGCAGTTGAGGTAGATCACTGTCAGAGATTTAAACTTCCCACAAGAACCTCTATGAAAAAACACATGAAGAAGGATTTATATTCTGTATTAGTAAAGGTTGTGATCTTTTATTGGGCAGATCTTTTATTATACTGTGCTCTAAGTGTCCATTTTTGCCTGTAAGGAAAAACATGCTGTTTTGGGGTGCGTCACTTTAAATGCAAATGAGCTGCTGGTCTCCGCCCCCTTTCCAGCAGAAAGCGCCAAACATGAGAGCCTGCGCTTCAGTAACAGCAAAGCTGAAGCAAATGATAAACACTTTCTCATTTTAATAAACCAAACATATTGCTTTAATAAGTGAAAGTCCACAGGACAAATGCGTTTTCTGTGTTTACAACGAGTACATTGACTTTATCAGTGAAGTTCACAGGATAAACGCGTCATATAAAAACTGAAAGCAGTCAAAGCACGCACGAGGTCTGCCTACGAATGCGCACATTCTTGTAGCTCACTGCAAGTAGTCCAGTGTGAAAGCAATGGCGGACAGTGTACAGCTGGATGAGGGCGGAGACAGCAGCAGATTTCACATTGCTCAGAGAACGCAATCGGCTCGTTCAAGAGGACTGATGAGGTTTATTGGGAATTATAGAAAAGTGAATGGGTGGATTTTTTTACATTCTATGGTGGTTCTGTGCACACACTCCTGACGCACAGTTATGTTTAAACACATTTAAAAGTGTATTTTTTAGGATAGGGGCCCTTTAAATGATAAAGCGGTTGTGAGTTCAGGTTCAGCTGAAGTTGAGTTGATTGAACAAAATGGCAGAATAAACTCATCTACACTTACTTTATTATCAATGGTGGAGGGATGCTAGAAATCTGTCGAGGAACACACACACACACACACACACACATTCTTCTCAGCTTTAATCTTCCAGAACTTTCTTCTGCATCACCAGCTCTCTCTCTCTCTCTCTCTCTCTCTCTCTCTCTCTCTCTCTCTCTCTCTCTCTACATGTACATACATAGGTAAAACCAAACAAAAACAAAAATTATAACTTAAGGAACAGAGTAATAAATTTTGAACATATATACACTCTTAACACATTTACTGGGGGAGACTGTGGTGGGTTCATACACAACATCACACACATTCACGGGCTCTCGCTCTCTCTCTCTCGCTCTTTGCTTTACTTCTGTCTGTGTCTCCAGGTCAGACACGTATGACCAATGATCTTCTACCTGGCATTAATGTGGACATTATTCCAGGTATGAGCTTCCTGTCTCATTCACATCACTTCCTGTGTCTAATGCTTTCTTCTGTCATCTAATTTCTTTAAAAAATCAACTGTCCACTAAAAAATGTTTTGTTATATATAAGTTATTATTTATATTTAATTTGTTTAAGGTAAGAAGTCCATTATTAGGGTGTTAAATATTCACTCGTAGTGTGTTTTTGAAGTGTACAGTAGATCAGGTCTGATGGTGTTAGTCGTGTTGTTGATTTGATGTCCGGTGAGATGTTTGTGTTGTGGGTTTGACTCGCCCACAGGAAGTCCATCATCAAATAGAGAGAGATCACTAATGATAACACATGGAGTACTGTTCTGTATCTCCTGTTAAGCTTACACACATTTGTCTTATCATTCTGTTAATACTGTCACACATTACTACATGCTGCTATGTTGCCTTATAAACATCTTTATAGTTTGTAAGTATTGTGTGTCAATACAGTATTAACGAAATTATTAAAAAACATTTGGCCATATATATTGGCCAAGTAATTACCCCCCCATCATTCTCGAGTGTGTATCTGATGTCTGTTCTTCTCTAGTCTCTGGAGTTTTATGTTCATTGAGCTCTTCACGAGCTTTGCCTGCTTCAGTAAGATTTTGCCTTGAGTTTTCTTGAGTGGGTGTTGTTGATGTAAGCAGTATTGTGGTCATTCTGCTGGTGTGTGTGTGTGTGTGTGTGTGTGTTTGTGTACTAGATTAATTATATTGTATTGTGTTGTGTGTAGAGTGGGTGTTTGTGTGTGTTGTTGTTGTTGTAGGTAGTGTTGTGGTCATTCTGCTGGTGTGTGTGTGTTTGTGTACTAGAGTAATGATATTGTGTTGTGTTGTGTTGTGTGTAGAGTGGGTGTTTGTGTGTGTTGTTGTTATTGGCAGTATTGTGGTCATTCTGCTGGTGTGTGTGTGTTTGTGTACTAGAGTAATTATATTGTGTTGTGTTGTGTGTAGAGTGGGTGTTTGTGTGTGTTGTTGTTGTTGTAGGTAGTGTTGTGGTCATTCTGCTGGTGTGTGTGTGTTTGTGTACTAGAGTAATGATATTGTGTTGTGTTGTGTGTAGAGTGGGTGTTTGTGTGTGTTGTTGTTATTGGCAGTATTGTGGTCATTCTGCTGGTGGGTGTGTGTTGGTGTCAGTGTTGTCCTCATTCCTGTTGCTGTTACGTGAGGTGTTGCTGTTGTCCAGATAGCTGCTGCTGCCCTCGACACTGTGAGTATAACACACACTACACACACAATACTGTTTGTTGTGTCCCTTGTAAAGAATTGATTCTGTCTAAACATTTAGTGCTTTTTTTTAAAAAACAAAAACAAATAGTGTACGAGGCAGGAAAAGGTATCAAGATGACAACAACGCCACCGGTGGCCATGTACCCTACATACTACATACCTGGAATGCCAACTATGATGCCCATTGCACCCCCCTCCCTCATGGATCCTCACCTGAGCTCAGTGGAGAGTAACAGCACGACGGGTGAGTTTTAGCTGTCACAGAGCAGCACTTTCTCTCATTTACATATCTTTATGTGAAGTGATTTTATTGATTCAGATGTGATGCGTTTCCTGTAGTGCGCAGTGGTTTTCATCTGCAGCCCGCGTCAGATCAGAACTCTCTGAAGATGTTGCAGTATGTGGAAAAGCAGCTTGCTGAATTCAACCCGTCACAGCAGCTCAGCAGCAGTGGCAGCAGAGACGGTGAGATCCAGACATCAGACGTCACACTCATTCCCTCTCGTGTCTGTTTGTCATGTTTACTTTCTACACTGACTCTTCATCTCTTCACATGTGATACATTCAGTCACTGCTGCTCTGTGTTCTTTGTCTGTTTGCAGCATGCAGTCTGTCTGAACTGAGTTCACTACACGATGTAGAAACAGACTTCCGTCAAACCTACAGACAAGTGCAAAAAAAAGCTCTACCGGCCATCCCCGACCTTGATGACATGCCAGACTTCCTGACCTCAGATTTATCAGCTTCTCATGAGGGACGATACACACGCCAGCCGCAGCGCACACTATGTGAGACAGACGATAACCCAAGGTAACAGAAGCATTAGTTCTGTAATATATCACTTTTATAATCATTAAGGTGACATTCAGATTTTTGATTTGCTTTACAGGTGGAAACCACGCTCAGAACACTTGAAGAGGAAACCATTCCTGGAACGTGGACGCACAGGATCGCTCGAGGAGTTCGCTATGACGTATATGCAGCAAGGACGTCACCACGGCGACTCGGGATTCAGGGAGGATGACAAAAGAGCACGGGAGCGAGAACAAGAACTTGAACTCGACGGTTATCCATTTTATTGTTCCAAACGTCACTCTTCAAAGGACCGCCCACCCAGCCCCCCACCCTTACCTGGACAAAGGCCAGGCCCTTGGGACACCGACCATCCAGAACGTGATCCACGAGACTATGACGATGCCCTTCTCAACAGTTTCATGAAACGTAAAGCTGAAGCAGGAGAGAAAGGTTCTTTAAAAGCGAGGAGGACAGACGAGGGTTCAGACTTACCTTCTAAAAACAGCTCCAAAAAGAGTTATGAGCGTCTGAATGGCAGATCACCAAGCAACCGGTCACCTCGCCGCAAGACGGCACAGGACACGGAATTCTTACCCCCTTACACGGAGAAAGAGAAAGAACATTCCCGTGAAGCAGAGTCTAGACAGCAACCGTTCAACCACACGCACTCCGGTCACGGCCGACAGGAGGAAAACAACCGACCTCGTAAAGTGGTGAGTTATCTGTAAAGCTAACTGAAATGAAAGCATTCGTGGCCTGAAAACGTCTGTGAAGTACACTGCCGGTCAAAAGATCACTGTAGTCACCGCACTGTATGATCTTTAAAATCTTGTGATGTAAAAGTGTATAATGTTCTATTTATGACAAAAATTGGTTTTGAAATGGATGTCTTGGACTGAATAATGATGAAAAAATCAGACAGTAAGAGGTCAGAATAGATGTGAACTCTCTGATTGAGAAAGGAGAACATTTCTGTCAATTCTACACAAAGACTGAAGATTATCAAATATAACAGAATAATTCCCAGAGTTTTTATTTTGTTTTTAGATTAAAACAAAGAATGACTTTTGACCGGTTGTGTATGTTGTCTTTAAAGAGTTTTAAGTCTCCATCATGGATGAATTACTGATGCCCGGTGTGATGTTTGGAGACCTCATGTGTCATGAAAGTGAAACATTAGACGAAACTGCTGAAACGTGCACTCTATAAGATCTCCTGCTTATCATGCCTAATATTTATCTCTTATAGACCTTTCTCGATGAACAAACTGCACAGTTTGATTCTGATCTAGGTCTTTCAATCACGCTTCGATTCGCACCTCGATTTGACAACAGAAAATAATCTGTACACAGGTAATATTAGGCAAGCAAAAAATCATCTGCTTGCTTAAAGGGTTAGAATGAAATGAAAATTATGTCATGAGTCGTGTAGTTTTGATGAGATCCGAGATATTTTTGACCCCCCCCCATAGATAGCATAACATAACATACCCTCAAAGCCCAGAAAGTTAGTAAAGACATTAATAGAACAGTCCATGTGTCTCCAGTGGTTCAAACTTCATTTTATGAAGTGACAAGATTATTTTTGTTGTGCAATAAAATGAAAATATTGTATTGTGTCAGCTCCACATGGATGTGTTGTGTTGCGTGCTCTCATGGACATGCGTTGGACACTGACGCTGAAGAAATGAAATTGATGAATGAAGCTGTTATTTTTGTTTTATTGTGCACAAAAAGCTGAACCACTGGAATCACATGGACTATTTCAATAATGTCTTTACTAACTTTCTGTGCTTACATGTTAGGTTGCTGTCAAAAAGCTGTGGATCTCATCAAATCTATCTTTATTTGTGTTCGAAGAGTAATGGAGGCTTACAGCTGGGTGTAATTCATGACAGAATTTTCAATCTTAAGTGAACTATCCCTTTAATTCTTGCCCCTAAAAACGTGTTTGAGTCACATCTTACACCAGGATTAAACTCTAACACAACTAATGTCCGTGTGTTTATCACATAAATGTCCAAGACAAATGTGACATTATTGTATCAAGATAAAATAAATATAACCAGGTTCAAGACCATTACATTTAGATCCTGTAAGAAAATGTTGAACTCTGTGGGGTGATTTCCCAGACAGGGATTATCTCAAACCAGGACTAGGCCTTAGTTTAATTGGGAAATTTGAGTAGTTTTAACAAACATACCTAACATTACTTGTGTGCATTTTAAGATAACACAAAGGCACTGATGTATTTGGAGATGATGTCAGTGCAAGTTGTTTTCAGTTTGGACAGCTCTTACATTTCTTTTAGTCTAAGACTAGTTTAATTCCTGTCCGGGAAACGGCCCCTGTGAGTTTAGTTTAATTTGAGATATGATACACTGCTGTGAGTGAAATTAAAGAGGTTTAAAAATTCCAAATGCAGCATTTGTTTGAAATGAAGGAAATCTTATTGAGTGCAGTTTTAATAAGGCTTGGTATTATTTCCTCTCTCTCTCTATGTAGAGTTTTACACATGTCTGCTCATAATCTAACAATAAATACACAATAATCATTTATAAAACCTGCCATCTGTTTGTGCTTTTTTCACTGCTGCTCTAGACTAATCTAGACTAAACCAGCTCAGATCTGTGGACTCATCTGAACTTTTCTGTCTTTAAACAGAGCACTCTTCTGAGCAGAGACACGCTTATAGTGTGATGATCTGAGAGTTTACCACGCTTTTACCACGCTTGCCCTCCCTCAGCACTGCGGAGCACCAGAATCTCTCACAATGCACGGAAACACTAAAGCATTATGAGCCCGACGATTCAAAACCCTCGAAGGGACTAAACACAGTGTCTGTGGGGTTTATATATGAAAATGTTTTAACCACTTCTAATATATTTCTTATGAGTCATTTATCTGAGATAGTCAGTATGAACATGTGCAGTAAAATAAACACTTTTTTACATTTTGTCATTTCATTGTAGACATGACACTGTAGACATGAGTCCAATATACACAGAGAGATTCACAAAACACATTTGACAACTATGTGTATTTACTCACAAGTCTGCATAACATTTTTCTGAACGTTAAGACATTTCCTTAAGTCGAAAACCAAATGTATTTAGTAATAAAATGTGTGTGTGCATGCATGCATGTGTGTTTGATTATTTCCCCCTCTAAATATCCTGCAGGGTAGATTAGAGTTCTTCAGGGGCCGAGAGATCCCCAAATTCAGAATAACACCACATCTACATGATAGATTCTGAGTGAGAGAGAGAGAGAACGAGAGAGAGACCACACTTTCAAAAACATAAAAGAAAATAAAGTTATATTGTAGCTGAATATTCACTGTGTGCATTCAGGTTTAGGTCCCCACCGGGATAAAAGAACCAGGTCCCCACACACACACACACACACAGCATCAGTGTTAGCACAGTAAAAAAAGTTTTGAAATGCACTGAATAATGTGTCAAACAGTGGATTCGTTGATTACATCATTGAGTTAAAGTGAATGTAACACCAGCAGTCACACATCACTGGATGATGATGTCATCACACGTCACATGTTCAGAGTGTTTGTGGTTCTATAGGAGATAAGATCCAGTGTTTTCTGTTTTACTCTTCAAATGTTTGGCTCTTAAACTAAATGATGTTGTAGTAATAATGATTTTATCTCAGTACTTGACAGAATGATTCATATTATTACAATGTACAGTCTTTGAGGACTGAAAATCATTTTTGATGTTTACATGTTTGTTTTTACGTTTCCTTACTTTATTATTGTTGTTTTATGTGTATATTAGTTTGAGCAGGCTCACATCTTGTTAACTACACTAAAACTTATTTTTTTTTAAATCCAATTATTTCCTAAAATCGTCTCTGTGTGTGTGTGTGTGTGTGTGCGCGTGCGTGCGTGCGTGCGTGCAAGAGAGAGAGAGTCATAGGGTTAGAGAGTCATTCTTTGTCTATTGTCTGAACATTGAAAGAAGCCTCATATAAAGACACTACATGACTTCTTTTACATTTTGGGACAGAAACTGCACACACGCGCACACACACACACACACACACACACACACACACACACACACAGTCTGATGGTTTCTATCTGCCCTACAGGCACATGAGCAGGTGGGGGTGAGGAATGTGGTTAAGCAGCTCTTTCTCTCTCAGACACACCATTTCACTTTTGTGACTGTATGTAATGTATGTAGAGGTCCTTTATGTCTCTCTTTAAGTTATTTGAAGCATATTCCTTATTTCATGTAACTTATAAATGAAAAACTGTATGATCTATAGAGCAGAACAGATGTGACCCTTCACATGCAGAACTGATTTGAATAGAAGTGAACGAACAAGAACATGAATTATGATGAGCCCTCAGTGACTGAGAGACTCTGTAATGTGTCTGATCTATGGACGCCATTATAGCGCCACCTGCTGGTGACTCGAAATACTGAGTGATGTTTGTGTAAATTGCAGATGAAATTGTGTGTGTAATTTAATTTGAATCGTCGTTCTCACGATACTTTATCACGTACCGATCGATCGCATGAAGTCGACCACACCCATCGTACCTGCGGCAGATGATGCACCTGTTGTTCCGTCCCGGGGGTGGAGTCTGATGATGATGATGATGATGAGGAGAACGGGGCTGAAGTGAGAGAGCAAAGCAAGTACATGTAAACTGTTCCCAGTCAGAGAACTGACATTTAAAGCGATTTAAGCGGATAAAATGCAGTTTTGAGCGGATTTCTCGTCGGCTCTTTTGACTCTACACTCGCGCTGGAGTTTCGGGTGTTTTTTGGGTGTTTTAACATCATGACGCCGCGGATGATCATCTTGTTGCTTCTGAGTTGCTTCAGCTCAGGTAAACCGCAGATTTTCATACCTCATTTCCTACACATACATTCGTTACTCAAGACGAAATAATAATAATAATTACATTGTAAGTTTAATCGAAACCAAACATAGGTGAATCTCACCTGAGCGCATCCGTATCGATCACGTGACTCTGATCTTTGTTTACAGATAACATGGTGAAAACATAAATACTCTAGAATTGTTATGTAATAAAACACAGTTAAACACTTGACGATAAGAAATAAAAGTAATTACTGAAATATAAAGAGCAGCAGAGCTCGAGCTCACAGCTGAAGAGTAATACTCAATGGAAATGAAGTTTTTTGCTTTATATGTTTGTTTAGAAAAGTTTCACAAATGTACATTGATACTGAATTTGTTCGTGAGGAGTTTCCGCTTCATTGTGCTATTTCCAGTTTTACAGGTTTGACTGCCTTCTGTTAACTGCGTCTCTCTCTCTCTCTCTCTCTCTCTCTCTCTCTCTCTCTCTCTCTCTCTCTCTGTGACTTTGGTCTCAGGAATTCTGTCTATCCAGGTGACACTGTCAGAGTTGGAGAAGCGCACAACTCTTTTTGCTTCAGTCACTTTACGGTGTGATTATTCGACGTCGGCTCAGCTGCAGGCTGTGATGGTCACCTGGAAATACAAATCCTTCTGTAAAGATCCGGTTACGGACTATTACTCCACAGGTACAAATTCTGCTAATCCACAGAGAAAGACAGAATTGTATGTGTCGAGGCTATCATTCATGTGTGTGTGTGTGTGTGTGTGTGTGTGTGTGTGTGTGTGTGTGTGTGTGTGTGGTTGTCGTTGTTCTACAGCGTATCAGTCCGCCCTTCAGTTGGGTCAAGATCCTGCCAATGACTGTCAAGACTCACAGCGTACCGTCAGAACCGTGGCTCAGAAACTGGGATCTAATGAGGCGGTGTTGGGCGCTGAGTACCGGGACAGAAAAATCTACATTCAGAACAGTGAGTTTGACACCTACCACAAAATCACAATACACTTTGTGTTCCTGTACACCAGATGCCTCAAACTATATACGTGTTACCGTACATTACAATACAATAGTACAATGTGTGTGTGTGTGTGTGTGTGTGTGTGTGTTAGAGGCGGATCTGGTCATCCAAGAAGTGATGTGGTGGGATAACGGAATGTATTTCTGCGCTGTGGAAGCACCTGGAGACACAATTGGAGATTCTGATCAGGAGATGAAACTTATAGTGTACCGTAAGTGTACAAATGTTTACAGGCTGGATAAAAAGTAAAAACACCTAGTCACATAGTCGTTGATAGTCATACTTGTTTGAAACAACATGACAGAATTTTCCTATCTGGGTTGCAGAAAACTTCTTAGGCTTTCAGTAGATGTTTGATTTTAATGTTGTCGTGTTTTTGCTTTAGATTGGCTGACGGCTTTTCTGATCATCCTTGGAGCTCTGATGCTTGTCATTCTGCTGTGTATCTGTTGCTGTCAGTGCTGTCCACAGAAATGTTGTTGTTATGTCCGCTGCCCGTGCTGCCCGCAGACCTGCTGCTGTCCTGAGAAAGGTACCGACTCACCCACCCACCCACCCAGCGCTCTTTCAAAAAACATCACTGCTGTCTACACTAGAATGTAGCTGAGGCTGTGAAAGTTTTTGTCATGTTGGTTGATGTTTTGATGTTTGTGATATGTGCAGCGGTTATGCAGCACAGATTAATGAAAGAAGCTCAGAAAGCCATGAGTCCCTGGATGAACGGCCAGCCGCTCTACGCGCCAATGAGCAACCACAGCTCCTCCTATCAAATGAACCCCATGCTGTACGCAGGTCAGTCATCTCTTCAAATCTCTTTATGCCAAATATCATCAAACAAAACATCCATCGTAGTCGAGCGTAATGGTTCACTCCTCACTATAACTCTCTTTTCCCACAAGGCTCAGCGTCGGGGAAGGGCGCTATGACTCCGGTTCCTCTCCCCGCTCCTCAGATGGCACCCATGGCCGTTAACATGGCGCCCCCTAGCATTCACGGCAACGGCAGCGTTCACGGGACCAACCAGGTGCTGGACTATCTGGAGAGTCGAGTGCGAGGCATGGACGTCACCAGTCCGCTTCTGCAGCCGCAGCCCGCCATCCCGCTGCAGCACATGTCTCTCCCTCCCCAGCACATGTCTCTCCCTCCCCAGCACATGTCTCTCCCTCCCCAGCACATGCCGCAACACGTGCCCTTCTCCGCCGGCCCTCCCAGCATGCTCTCTGGCCTGGACGACGGACCTGCGTCTCGCAGAGTCCCGCGAGGAGGACGCCCTCAGACGCACTCCAGCGGTTCGTCCGCCTACGGAGCCTCGAGACGCGACGACCGGCGCCATCGTCCGGGTATTCCACGGAGCTACAGCCAGGAAGACGTTCTGGACAACCGGAGCCAATCCGGAGCGTATCGTCCACGATCGAGATCCAGGGATGATCTCTTGGCCAATGAACGCAGGGGGCCGGCTAGACGAGATGATTATTCGCCGTTACCTCGCCGCGGTTCGTGGAGCTCGGCCAATGATGAGGACAGTCGACGTGGAGGAGCTCGTGGAGGACGGGGGGGTGGCTGGTCAGATCATCCTCCGAGTTACAGTGAATATGAGCCAGGAAAAAAGCTGATGAAGCGCCCGGAACGCTTCTCTGTAAGGGTCTGAAGAATAAATGTACTAACTCTTTACTCATAATACATTTATTATAATTTTTATTAATTTGGGCATCAGGGTGTTGTCACGCTATCACAACTAAACAAAAAACTCTCATACTGTTTACATATAAAGTGAGCCTCAAACGTCTGAGAACATTTAAAAAGAAACACTTTTTTTATGATTTAAAGGAAATATTTCAGATTCTGAACGTGAATTCAGTTATGCAGGATCATCTGGGATAACATCATGAAACATCAGGGTTTATATTGTGTTGAATCTGGAAAAGCATGCAGAATAAAATCATTTTCTGCAATGTTCTCAGACTTTTGGACTCTGCTGTATTAACATGAACTGTCTCAATGTTGCATGTGCCGATATACATGTACACAACACAGATTAAATATACACAGTATATTTGTATTTTTCCTGTGTAATATAACTTGACCTTCTCTCTCCTGTAGGATAAAAGTTCACGCAGTGGCACAAGCATTGTCATCTGATGTCCACCAACTGCACATTTATAGCAAATGTGCGCAGACTGAAGTGAAACATTTTCTTAAAATGAAGTAAACGTTTTTTTAAATATTTTTTTTTGCAAGACAATGTACATTTTAAGTGAATGTGAATGAAAATTGCATTAGAGAAACACTATCTTATGTTTTATTGTTTCTTGATGAACTGTTCCTTATTTGAAAGTTGTTTTTTTAAAGAAAAGATGTAAATAAAAATGTGTTTTGTTGTACTATTTAAGTTTTTATTTTAATAATGGCCATACAACACCGAGATTGCAATGAAACACCAAAGATGAACCCCACCCCAACATTGATTAAAACGGACTAAAATATGAAGAGTAAAATAGTATTTTGTTAGTGTAGCAGCTCATGTTGTTGTCGTCAGTACATTAAGAATAACTCCAGTGTACATCTGTATATTTTGTGGTTTATTGCCTCTTTGTAAATTGTCTTTTCTCTGTATTCTGAAGAATAACTGTAAAAACTGGAAACTTTTTTTCAGTTTCATATTCACCCAGTTTGTGAACATGTGAATCTTTCTGGTCTGTTCAATAATATATTGTTCTAACATTCTCCATATTTGTTTTGCAACAGTATTATTAATGTGTTATAAATACATCATACATATACACAATTTATGTTTGCATTGCGAAACCGTACAAAACAAGACACTTCAGTTATGCGAATGCACATAAAAACGCACAATTCAATTCACGCGTTGCGCATGCGCGACCGTTGTGGTGTCGCGAAGCTGATGACGTCACGTGACGCAGCCGTCTGTTTGCCACGTCGGTCTGTTCGCTGTTAACGCCTGCACGCGGAACTTCTCTAACTTTTTGTTTTGCATTTTAAACCGTTAATAAGTTTCAGCGCGCGGCCGCAAACACGAACTTCCGACGGTCTCAACACAGTCTTATGGTGTGAAAGAAAGAGAAACAGATGGTGTTGTTGGAGAGTTTGTGTGACTGATGTGCGCGCTCATGATTAATGTGCGGTGAGTATAAATATTTACATTAATATTCGTCGTTATAAAAATTATAAACACTTTATTCCCGTTCATTCAGTTGTTGAGATCAACAGTGACTTAATTTCCTGCTCCTGCTACTTTACACGTTTATCTGTTAGTCTGTGTTCGTGGGTGATGTGTTAGTCCTTTAAAGTTGGTAGGTTGTGTTGTGTTGTGTTGTGTTGTGTTGTGTTGGTAGTTTGTGTATAAGTCTGTTTGTGTTGTTATTTGTCTTTGTCGCGTGAAGCTCAGAACTCTGAAGGTAGTGTGTTGTCATAATTTTAAGTGTGATATTGTTGTGTAGTGTTTTTTCTGACACGGTTCCTCTTTTCAGTGTAACACACGTGTCAAATGAAACAGCTCATTGATGACAACACTGACCTCTGACCTTTGTCCTGTCTGTGAGATTCATTGACAGATTTGATATTTCATGATCACTACATCATACTTGTGTGTGAAGTCTCTCGTCTTAAGATTCCTGCAGTGATGCGCAGAGCTGTAATACAAACAGATGTTTGCTTATTCATGAATGTTTTTATGCTTCTGTCAGCTTGTTGTTATTGTTCAGTGTAATGTTTTCTGATGTTTATTGATTTATTATCCGGTTATGTGTTTGTGTTGCAGTGTCCGGGCTGCATTGGGCCGAGACGTGAGGACGTGGTCTCTGCGAGCGGCTGGTGTTGTGCTCGGCGTTGGACATGCCTGGCGGCCGCAGGGGTCCGAGTAGACAGCAGTTGAGCCGCTCTGCGTTGCCATCCCTGCAGACGCTGATGGGCGGCAGTCTAAGTAATGGGACGGGTCTCAGGTGCAGGTGAGACCTCACACACAAAACTAAAATGATCAATGTTAACATGTGAAAATGATAGATAATGATAAAAAAATATGTGTTCATGTGTCTCTGTCACTTTAATGAACGATTGACGTGTGACTTCACTAACCTGAACATCTGTGTCATGATGCAGGGGCATTAATTCAGTGGGTCTGTTGGCTCCGCCCCTCACGGCCCTCATTACTCCAGAACCTGTCCGTCATTCCCGCATCCCAGATCTTCCTCTGGACAGTAACCTGCTGTTCGAGTCTCTGCTCTTCCTCTACCTGCTGGTGGCGCTGTTTGTTCAGTACATCAACATCTACAGGACGGTGTGGTGGTCCTCAAACAGCCACCCCACAGCTTCCACGTCACTGGTACCACACAAACACTTTCAGCGTTTATCGGCATGTCTTCAGACACGTTTCATTCGAACGGCTTTAAATGTTCATGTGTAATGTGAAATAATGTTTTTTTTCTGTGTGAAGAACTTTCATCTGATGGACTATCATCTGGCTGTCTTCATCACTGTGATGTTGGCCAGAAGACTCGTGTGGACCATCATCTCACAGGTGACCACACACTATTCAGGAATTCATCTCTTGAGTCTTGACTTATGGTTCTCAGTGTGAATGAAACAGATGACTGAAGATCTGCGGTCCCTGAGTTTCAGACTTCAGAATTGTTTATTGCAAAGTACAATTAGTTCACATGTACGAGGAATCTGCATTGGTAGGCTGGTGGACTTTAAACAGAGAAAAATATGTAAATATTTATATATATATATATATATATATATACAACATAAAATTAATATATGTATATCAAATGAAGAATGTCAAGAAAAGGCATAGACATAGATGTTTTGTGCAGGGTGTGAAACTGTGAATTTAAAGGATTTACAGTTGTTGGTTTTTTTATGTGCAGTCCATAGTGAGAGCGGTATTGTGTTTATGTGCTGTGTGTGTCAATGGGGGGGGGGGGGTTGTAATACTGATGGACATGGTTAAAACGTGTAAACAGTTTTGTGGAGTGAGGTTCTAGTCTTGAAACAAATGTTGTTGTGATCTTGCGAAAATGTCACAGTAATGTCGTGCATGATGTCTGTAGGCATTTTTTTTACATGGCAGTGAATTTACATGTGGCTTTTCCACAGACTGTCTGTGTGGGTGTTTACAGGAGGAAGTTTGAGCAAGGTTTTTTTTTTTGGTGGTCAGTTAGTTAAATAAGATGAGTGACATGTTTGCATATTAATATCACTCAGTTTTCATTATCATGACAGTCGAGTAATAAATGATGTTCAACAGAAGTCCTGCTTGCTCTTCTCCACACAACAACACAAAAGTGTCAGCAAATCATTCCATGTTACTCGTGCCCAATATGACACCTAAATGTTCTACAAATGTGCTGCCGTTTTAGGTGAAACCAGGTTAAATCTGACCAAAAACAGTGAAATGATGCAACATGCTTACATAATCTTGTCACGTGTCATGTATGATATACAGTAGTCAGCATTTGAAGTGGATCAAAAAGGTTCATCAAGGTTGTCCTAAGATGAGAAGGATACCTGTTCTTGTCTCAGGACAACTTTGATTCCCTTTTTTGATCCACTTCAAATGCTGACTTCTGTATTTTGTGTGTCTTCTGTTTCAAGGCATCTCAGACGAGTCCATCATCAATAGTGCGGTACGTGATTATGATAGTGGCCCGTCTGATACTGCTGACGCTGTGTGGATGGGTTTTGTGCTGGACTCTTCTCAACCTCTTTAAGAATCACTCCGTTCTCAGTCTGCTCTTCCTGGGCTATCCGTGAGTGTCCTACCAACCACAGAGATGTAAAAAATGTCACTGTGTTCAGAAACTACACAACGTTGTTGTTGGTTATTTTTTTTTATATTAATAATGGCGAATCACCTCCGACAGGTCTGTTTGGACTTGGTGATCTCTACTTGAAGCTGTATTTCTCATGGCTGTTTGTTGTGTGTTTATCACGTTGCGTTTCGCTCCATCAGGTTCGGAGTGTACGTGCCGTTGTGCTGCTTCCATCACGAGGGTCGAGCTCAGTCCACTGCAGACTGCAGCTTTTCGGAGCAGGATGGGGTGGATCCGCCTCTCCTCCGCTCCAAAGATTTCCTCGCTCTACTGCGGGAAAACCTCAGAGAACAGTTCTCTAGCCCTGCCCACATCCCCACCCACACTTGCCCTCCGTCTCCCGAGCTCATCCGCAGTGAGGTCGAAGAGCTGAAGGCCGACTTCAACCGGCGAATTAAAGAAGTGCTCTTCAACTCGCTCTTCAGCGCTTACTACGTGGCCTTTCTGCCGCTGTGTTTTGTTAAGGTGAGCTGTCATGTCGCTCGTATCGGCTGTGACGTGACCTCAGACCGGAGCTTGTGATATATGAGTGAATGCTCTTCTCATTACCCAGAGCACGCAGTACTACGACATGCGCTGGTCGTGCGAGCATCTCATCATGGTGTGGATCAACGCGTTTGTGATGCTGATGTGTCAGCTGCTTCCCCCGAGTTACTGCGACCTGCTGCATCGCTCGGCTGCGCATCTGGGCCGCTGGCAGAGGCTGGAGCACGGTTCCTATAGCAACGCCCCGCAGCACATGTGAGTAACAATCGGACGCTTTTTCATTCGTTTATGGCTTCGCAATGTACTCATGGTGAGTTGCGTTTATGTTGTCTCGCAATATGAGCCGATATTTGCACACATGTCTAAATGTTAATTAGGTTCATTTATTCTTTGATTTGTGTTTAGATGGTCTGACAGCACCATCTGGCCGCAGGGAGTTCTGGTGCGACACAGCCGATGTCTTTATAAAGCTGTCGGGACGTATAATGTGGCGTTACCCTCAGATGTCTCACATGCCAGATTTTATGTGAGTACTTTTCACATTTCATCTTTATCCTTCTATGATGTCAGAAATATAAAGAGAATAGCTTACTCTGTTCAAAAATAAACATTATGTTTCCTGTCCTCATATTGTTCTAATAAGTTTTTCTATAAAATATATTAGCCAATATGAACTGTAATGGTTCGTGAATGATTTATCATTTTTATTCTATTTAAGCTGTTGTTAAATTGTATGTTGCTTGGTATTCGCTTTATTTCTGTGGATTACACTACATACAACTACATTGTTTGGCAGAGCAATAATATATATATATACAGTATATCATTAATATCCCATCATCCACCAGCTGTTCTAAAATCACCACAGCTTCATGGGGCTTATTGCTTTAAGAGAACATTTATCTTCTCATTAATGTGATGTTTATAGCAGTGAAAGGTTTTATGTTTTTGGCTCATGAACACTACTGTCTGTTGGTTTAGTTTCTGTTTCACAAGCCGCTGCGGATCCTGAATCTTCTGATCGGGATCGAGTCGAGTGTGGTGTTGTATCAGCTGTATTCATTGCTGCGCTCCGAGCGCTGGAACCACACGCTCTCGCTGGGACTCATTCTCATCTGTAACTATTATGTGCTCTTCAAACTCTTGCGGGATCGGATCGTGCTGGGTAAGGCGTACTCGTACCCGCTCGCCGGCAGCAGCCTGGGACTCAAATCGCAGTGAACTTCACAACCTGAATCTTTGTCAGAAGAGACTCGGGTAGAGACTGCAAACTTCTATTGCTTTTGATACGGTTCTATTTTCATGCTACGTTTGTATCTATTTAATAAAATATTTTATTTTGTATACTGTTACACAAAAAAAAAGAACTTGGGCATTATGCTTATGATGCGATGTTGTATCCGTTTTCCTCGAGTTGTAAACGAGAGAGACGGTTTGTGTTTTATGAGATGTCCAAATTCTGCCAAAGATGAGGAATGAAACCAGAAAAGCCAATCCCACAAGCCCCCTGCCTCCACCGACCAATCACAATGTGGGATTAGATCCAGTGCATCATGAATGATGAGTAATCTGTTCAGAATCTCATATGTTTGTATAGAAAAGCAGAAGTGATTTCAGGCCGAGTCTGTTTTATTTTTCTTCATGTTAACTTTGTGCCAAATCCACAGGCTGGTTTCAGTGGGCAGGGCTTGTGGGCTGCCCAGCTTGCAGTATTTTATTGTTTTAAAGTGACATCCAGAATAAATGAGCAAAAGACTGCCCGTGTCTCATCTCTGTCAAAAGAGCTCTGCTTGTGTCTGTTTATCATTTGATTTAGTTTTCATCTGAAGAGATCATTTCACACAAACACTATATTAGACATGTGACCATGGGCCTAACATTTTAAATCTCAGCAGACCTTCATGCTTAAAGTATGGTAATTCATTTGCATTAGTGTAGTGTAGCCCACTGAAAAGCATTACACAAGTTTTTCCAAAATTATGACAACTGTTGCAGTTTCTACAATTAAAAGAGTCTCTATTAATATGACTACATCAGCAACTGTTGAAAATAAAGCTGATACAATACAAGTCAGTTTCCAGAAAACCAAATAAAGGTAGAAGAAGGAACAAAAAAGGGATTTAATATATCTTACACAATTAGCAATGTAATCAAATACATATAGGCTACACAACACAATGTTGGTAAAATACACTGGTAGACACGTTAAACATCTCAACAAATCTAGACTTTATATCACAAAAATAGCCATGATGAGTATATATACAAACATATACATTAAATAACATTTATTTTTTTGAATCCTGCACTTCATACACCGAAGCAGATTTAAGTCTTCGGTGAACAAAACTCTGATTTATAACGTTGTTTTACGGTCAAAAGCTTTAAGCTTCCTGCCCGTTTCATGGTGACTCGTGAAATCTGTGATCCATTGATAATGTCTTCATGTTGTTCCTGTGAGCGCGCGTTAACTCTGGATAGTTGATTAAACTTATTCTTCAAACGCATTCTGGAACCAACATACTCCGTGTAAGCAAGGTTTTGGTTAACCAACCCAGAGTTCAGGGTTTAGCTCATGGTAAATTAATCCTGCTTTCTGGAATACACACCTGGTCTCTTGCATTTGTTTGACCTCTTCCGTCTAATAACAATTTTACAGCAAAATTGCAATAATAAAATTAAGTTCTTATTGAGCTTCTAAAAAAAACTATTATGGGCCAAATAGTGTTTGTTTTTCTTTTATTGTTTTGTGTATAGCAGAGAGTGTGTGTGTGTGTGTGTGTGTGTGTGTGATTATTGGCATTAGATGAACACACCTGCAGTCTACACGTTTATATCCACACAAGTCTTTAAGTATAGTGGCTGTAAAATCACATGTGACCACTAGAGGGACGCACACGCGCACACACACACACACACACATCACATGTGACCACTAGAGGGACACACACGCACACGCACACACATCACATGTGACCACTAGAGGGACACACACGCGCACGCGCACGCGCACGCGCACGCGCACGCGCACACGCACGCACACACACACACACACACACACACACACACACAGTGATGTCTGTAACAGAAGCTGATGTGACATTTTCCTACAGTAAAGTTTGATCGACAGGTTTCAGTCGAACGTCAGTGCATTAAAATGAAAGCATCTCACAGAAACTTGCTGCCAGTTTTCAGAATCATCTGATGATGTGTGTAACCCTAATAATAAGAGAAGAGATTTTGTGTAGCTGGATCTTGTTTAGAAAAGAGTTGCAGTGTTGTCTTTGTGATTCTAGTCAAATATGTTGTTTGGCTAAATAAGTTTTTAAAGCAAAAACATGATTAGTGGATGAGAAGTTCATGTGTATCTGTTGGACAGAAAGTCAAATCTTTCTGCCGGTTGTCAACCTTCTCTGCAGTTCACATAGTTTCCTTTGATCCAGTAGCAGATCTGAGCATATTTAAGTGGAGTGATGCGCACCGCCACGTTAAACTCTTGAGGAGATCCTTTGAGGTCCACCCACTGGTGTCCGGAAAAGATCCCGATGACTTTACGCTCCCATCGGTGGCGTCTGCGGTTCCACATGCGGGCATAAACTCCAGAGCCGCTGGCGCCTGGCTGAGCGTCGCAGTGCTGGTAAAGCAGATCGTAAGTCTCGTCTCCGGCTTCGCAGAAGCGGTAAACCAGGTGACCCGGACGGTCATTATCGAAGCCGGAGAATTGCACTCGTTTTCCCGGAAGCTGCTTGGCCGAGGGGCTGATGCCCAGTTTCATGTGCCTGCGTTTGTGGGCCTTCTTGAGTTCAAGCAGAGAATAATCGTAATCCATGCCGATGTCATTGGCGTTGCCCTTAATCCATCCCTTTGGTACGTGTGTGCGTTTTACTCGGATCCACTGAAACTTCATCTTTGATCTGTCGTTTGTGTCATTTCTCCCTAATGGCTCTTTTTGTTGTGGTTTCAGAAAACCGACTCTCAACTTCTGGGCACCTTTCACGTAATTTTTGCCATCGTGAACGCAGTGCGCCGCCGTGAGGACGTGTCGATTTCCCACTAAAGTACCGGAGCAGCCGGTGGACAGCTTCACAGCTGTGGAGAAGGGGTAACTCAACAGAAAGTCATGGCCGACAATACTGAAGCGACTGTCGTGGCCAAAAATCTGCCGTTTAGCACGAGAGCGACCGGCAGGAGTCTCGAAGGCATTTGAGTCGAATCCGTAAAAGCCCACTGCGGTCTCGGTCAGCTGACCATTGGAATGCAGAGTTTCGTAGGATAAGAAGTGCCGCAGGTCCCAGTAGCTGGGTGCAGGAGCTCGTCTGTGGCACTCCGGACCGCAGGAGGATGTCACATGTAGCCGAGGGGGGTGAAGGAAGTGAGGAGGTGCCAGTTCCTCTGACTGCTGAGGCCAAACCACCGGCACGTGGCGCAGCGGCCACAGAGGCTTTTGAGACGAGCCCGGCATTACGCAGGACACCAGAAGAAGAGACAGAAGAACCGCTTGAACTGAAGAGGCCATGAAGATGAAGCACCTGAGACTGCAAAATGAAGACAGAAGAAAAAGAGAGTTCGTTTTAATGTGTGAGGTGTTGACTAGAACAGGGGTGTCAGGGTTAGTGTTCGGTAGAGTTTAGCTTTAACCCAAATGAAACTAATCGAGATCTTCACCCTTACAAAAACTTCAGGGCAGGTGTGACTGAAGTTAAAGTCTCTCTGACGCAAGTGGACTTGAGGCAACACTTTCTTCTAGTTTACACTTAATGCTTTTAATTCATTGAGAAAGACATGCACAAAGATTTTGTCAACTACAGTAATCATAGATTTTGGTTTTATTTGTAGTAAAACCACAGTAACCACTACGGTCTCACCACAGATTGACCATGATATTTTTTTAGTACAACTACAGTAAAAAACAGGGTTAGCATAAATATTTCTATATGAAAATAGCAATTTTTTTTATTGATGATCATTTGTATAAGGCCAGTTTTACAAGCATCACATAGTAAATCTATTGTTACTGTAGCAGAATCGTGGTTGATGTGTGGTTAACCATTACACCGCGATTAATCTTCGTGTGAGAGAGAGAGAGAGAGAGAGAGAGAGAGCACAAAAGCTTCGAATACTGTCTGGTGCAAACTTAACATTTATGAAACGTCTGATCTGTTTACATTATTGTTTATTAATTAAGCCGCTTTAACTTGATTTAATGTCGTACAAACACTAGTAAGTTCTTGAAATCTTTTTATTCTCCGGGGAAAAATCTCGTTTCTATGACAGCGATGAAAACACAAACACGCGAACATTTGACAAAATAAAGCGTCATCATAAAACAACATGTCAACATTTAACAGATGAATAATATTTCACAGATTTCCATCACAAACTGAAGTGATGACGCGCTATTTAAACGTGTTTGAAAAGTAAATAAATCGACTCTTACGTGTTTACGCGCGCAGGTGATTCTGGTATTAAACTCTTCATCAGGTAATAAATGTTAAAGTGCGCGCGATAGAGTGTCACAAGAATCCCGACGCTGTATCCATAAATCCCTGCAGGAGAATGCTCGTGCTCGTGCTCGTGCTCGGACAGCTAGAGACAGAACGCGGGTCTGTGCACGCGCGACGGTGCGAAGGCTTTTCACGTGATCAGAAAAATAAAACGTTAAATGATCTTCTATAAATTATCAAACCTCAGATATGTTTTTATATTTTCTTTTGTTGCTCGCGTGTTAAACTAATAAACACTCATTTTTATTTATTTTAGGTCTATTAGTGACAGAAGCGGTTGATAACAGTTTTTTTCATAAAATATTAAATTATTGCTGAAGATGTAAAACATTTGTCATTATTATTCTATTTTATATTCAAGTGACTGGAAGTAAATTTGAGGAAAACAATATAAAATTTAGATTTGTGTGTGTGTGTGTGTGTTTAGACTATATCCTCCAGGACAGGAAGATACAACAGAAATGGATCTTAAATCATTTGTCCTGTTTGATCAAATTAGGAATAAAATATTCAATAAATGAAATGTGAAGACAGTGTACTGTTAATGTTTAGTGTTGCATACAACATGCTGCATGTATTGTGCATTTTCAGTATACACTGTGTAGTGTGCGCTAGACTGAATTCCTCTGGTGTCATCATACAGAAGTTGTGTAGTGGGTGAGTCCATCATGACATGAAAGAGCTGTCTGTCTCGATTGTCACCCACTCACCCTCTCTTGTCTGATCTGAGACCTGCTTTACTGTGTTTGTTGAGTTTATTTGGGGGTGAACGCTTCATGCAGGTCAAATGATAACGTCAGACCTGTTTATGTATCATATTTAGATACACAACAAATCTGTTGTTTTGAACACATTTGAGGGAAGAGAAGAGTGTCCCGACCCCTCTAACAGCCCCTCACATGAGGTCTTATGAAGCGTTGATGCAGTTCTGTGTGCCTGCGTTCTGCACTTTTACCTTCTTGTTAACTTGAAGATCTTATTTGATTCTTTTTTAGAAGACGATGAGGATGTGATGATTAGAAACTTGATTACTACTTTTAGTTTTTCTCTTTTTAGTAGTTCTCTTTGGAATATTTTCAGCTCTCATGTTTTATGTCTGCTGATATGTGGAGGTCAAACATCTGTGTTTGTGTGTCGTGTAAAGTAAAGAATGCCTGATGTTTGCCAACATGTTAGAAGAAAAACCCCCTCTGGAGAGTTAGCTAGGAGTCAGATCTGAAGTTCTCACATGAGTCATATGTGATTCGGTCCACATGGATCTTCAGTGATGTTTCAGCTCAGAATGAAGATGAACGAATGAATGTGTCCCGGCAGCTTTGTACCGCTATATAATATCCTCGAGAGTTCTGTCCCGAAAGAGACTTGATTATTGACTCATCTTTTCTCATTTCATGCACAAATACTGCCATGAACTCATTTGTAAAGCTCTTTTGTCACATGACAACATTTTATTTGAATCTGTGTTTAATTTGAAGAATCTGTTGCTGCATCCCAAAATAGTATTTGAAAATAGAATTAGTATGTCCCACATGGTAGTATGTTGAAAAGGGTACCAAAGATTCCGGGATGGTCGACTTCTTCCGATAGAAATTCGAAGTGCATAAATTGTTTATTGTTACTCAGAAAACAAACATTTCTATCCAGCATTCTGTAAATGATGAATATGATTTATCAATATTACATACTTTCATCTGCAAATCCACCGTCATGTTATTTATCACAGATTATTGTCACAGGTGTGTTTCTGCTTGAGTGTTTGTGTGTTTGTGTGTGTGTTGCTGATTCATGATTGTAACTTTACTTCTTATGCCATATTGATCTAGAAAAACAGTAGTCCAGAGTATTAAACTCATCCTTCAGACATGAATGATTCTCACATTGAAGAAAGCCTTATTTTGACGAAATCTACTTTAATATCATTTGATATTAAATGACTCTGTGAGCGTCAGTGACTGTCAAATTGAATCACTGCTTTCAGAGGCTTTTGGGTGTGGTGCTGATGATTCATCTGAAGTAAAACACAAACACAAAACACTGATCTACAGAAATCAAACAAACTATTCAAACCTGTGCATAAAAATAAACATTCTATATTTTCAGAACATTAGACTTTTAGTTCAGTATTATGTTATTGACTGACCTGACCTACTTCTGCAAAGACAAAGAAACTCTTTGTGCTCTCTTTAGATAAAAATACCGATAATTCCAATAAACAAGAGAAGAAAAACCAACCCATGATGCAGCTTATGATGATATTTGTGCTGTTTACTCTGTCGGATTTACAACTGCTGTGTGCAGAGGAAGTTATTTCATAATCTCAGTTTATGTTAATGTAAAAGTTGGAATTGATACGAAAGTCAAATTTGTCCTTGAAATCATTTCATAAATACTTGATGTGGGTGCCAAGCACACTGTGAACAAATGTAAAAGCCCCTTCTGATGAAACGATTAACACTGTGAGAGCATATTATACAGTTGGAGCACACTCGGTTCTCTCAGAAGAACCTCCATGGCACAGCACTGTCTACATCTCTCATAATGAAGGAAATCACAGAAAGATGGCTGCCAAAAATGAAAAAAGATGACTGATGAATTGTTGAAAAGTGAATGAAATCCACCAACAGCTGCACAGTTTCCATCACCACACACTTCTGTCCGTTCTTTTCCTGTTCTTTATGAACACACACACAGTTTGTGCTGCCGTGGGTTTGTTTTGGACGCACACAGAGTTTTCGTGCTCCCGTCTGAGGGAATGTTGGGTGTGACGGGAGGTTAACACACAGGCCGTGTGAGTCACTGAAATTCCCTCAGACTCTCTTCCTCTGCCGACAACAATCCAACAGCATTCAGTGATGAATTTATTATATGAGATTATTTATTCTCCTGAGGTTTTTGCTCCGGATTTCCCAGCAGTCTTTGCATTGACCTGTAGCCTGAGTTAAAATCTGAGGCTACAGGTATCGACAGTGGTTGCCATGACAACTTCCAAGTACAGCAACAGGAAGTGATGTGAGCAGGATATTGAGATCTTTATTGTTTCCTGCAGGAGAGATGTTTGTGTCACGTGACTCTTCCTGTTCTGTCGGGACTTTTCCAGACATTCACACTCATATGTGTGTTAATTTTACTGTACAAAATGCAGTCGTAATCCTCGACCACAACAATCTGCTTTATGAAACACAATCTCTGCATTGAAACGGGTCTTAAATGACCTGAACTGTGTGAATGTTTGAGCAGATTGATGGGTTTAGCAGTCATGACAGGACAATAGAAGAACTCAAAAGATTTGGTGTGCGACAGCGCTCATTTGTTATTTTGTTTAGTCATCAGAGAACATTGAACCTTCCTGTTTTTAGTAGCAGTAACTGGGTTGAATTATATGACATGTTCTTTATCTAACAGCCCTTACTTGATTTCACAATATAGAACATCAATCCGTAAGAACCTAAAAGGAAATAAGTGCATCTAAAAGCAATATTGAGTGACATAATGTAGCCTGTGATTTTGAAATGTATTGGACTCCATCAGTGATGTCAGAAAATCGTAATAAAGCACTGCTGTCACATCACATATACAGCCGAATGAGTCTTAACACAACACTATACAAGAAACATTGATTATTAATCTGCACAAAAAACTCAATTCTACAAAAATATTGTTGACTGTAAAGTTTTTTTATAGAACATAACAGATTATAGACTTTTGTTCAATAAAAGCAAAAAAAACCTCTTTAATTTCTTTACCCATAATATTCAGTGAATGGCCTTGTGTGCAAGAGTTAGAACATTTATACATTACATTACATTTATTCATTTGGCAGACGCTTTTATCCAAAGTGATTTACAATTGAGGAAAACAGCAAGCGATTTGTCCAAGTAAGCAATATTCACAAGAAGTGCTAGTAATATGAGACAGTTAAGTGCTCACGGAAGAGGTGGGAGTTAGAAACACTGTTCACACTGTTGCAACATCTCCATCTTTGATGTGGTGATGGTCATAAATCTTGTAATACTTACTAATACAAAAAAATTCAAACGAGATTATTTTGTTACTCCTAGAGAAATGATGTAGTTTTGTCATATTCTTTATAATCATCTATCATTTAAACCTGACTCTATGTTCCCTGACTCTATCAGATTGTGAGTTTGATCACTGATGGGTGTGTACAGTACATGTGATTTCTTTTTTAATCAACCTCATTTAACATCATGAGTCACTTTGTCTCCTGTGGTTTGTATTGTAAAAGCAGAAAACCCTCTTATCATTTTTATATAAACAAAGACATTGGTTTCTTAGTAATTTTTCTGCCTGTGGGAAACTAAAGTCTTCAAAATGGTCAAGACCTGCTCATAAACAGTTATCAAAAATAAATCTTTTTTATTTGGTGATTAAATTCATATTTTTAAGATGTGAAAAAAAACCCAACATGAGTAGAAACTTTTTTTGCATTGATGTTTGTGAATTCTGAACATCTGGAAAGAGGAACCGATACTGGCTGAAGTTCTGCTCAATAAATGTGGGATATTAATTTGATCTGGTGTCCTGGGAAAGTGAAACAGCTGTGCCGATATTTGAAGCAGCTTCACATTTGCTCTTGATGGAATGTTTATGAAAAACTCCCAGTGATGTAATGAAACACATTACACAGATATTTGTTTCTGTGTTTTGGGTTGTTAACAGTGCTGGAAATTTTCTTTTTTAAACCACAGCTGTAGAATATCACACTGTATTATTTTAGAAATGTTTTAAGAAATCTTCAACATTTTGAACTGGAAGTCTGTCATCTCTCATTCAGGAGGCCAGCTGTAACATTATAACAACACACGACAATGATTTGAACTTGTGTATATTACCACATGGAATGAATCTGCATTTATAAAACAATGACTTTTAAACCCTAACCCTCAACACAAAAGCTACACTACAGTTTACACAGATCAGTACAGGCTCCACCAAATAATGTCAAGGTTAATGTAAGTGCACAATATATATTTGACTTTAATTTTGTATTTTGGAAATGCATTTCTGGGTTAGGGTTTTCACTGGGGTTCAGGGCCTGTATTCACAAAACATTTTATCTTAGCACTAAGAGTTCTCCAAAACAGCAGTAAAAGTTTTTAGTTAAGAGTTTTCTCTTAAAATCTATTCACAACGCTGCTGAGAGCAAATCTTACTAAGGAGCAGAAAATAATCTTAAACTAAGAGAAAGGGCGGGGTTGACCTCGTTGCTATGGATGATGTTATCAAGCTTACCGACGATGACCACAGTGATTGGCTGATAAAGAATTGGTCATTTAATCATAGAAATATTATAGAACGAGGTATCATGCTGACATATTTAAATTAAGATTTTAAAATAAAAATGTAGTCATATTCAAATAAAATATTTTACATTTAATTGTTGCCAGATTCAAATTAAGATTTTAAAATATATGCTAAGTTACTAATTAAACAAGTGAAGACGAGTCTATTTGTAAAAACAGATAACTTCATATATACGTTTCACATCATGTTTTTTATTGTGCATTCCAATTAACATAAATCAAACTGCAGTTAATAATAACTAAAGAACAATACAGCTAATAAAACACAATGATAAGTACATTGTTTATTGTTCATGAGCAGTATTTGTGTGTTCTCTATAGCTCAGTTACTGTTATTTTATACTGATGTATTAGATACAGAGAACGGTATGAGTCAATATATACACACGATGTGGTATAATAATGTGTTCACTAAATAACATCACGGGCCCTTTCTACACATTTTATAGACGGTGTTTCTTTATTATTTTGTTCTACAGCATCAAGCGAGATCCAGACAGATAATTCGTGTCTCTGAAGAGGTTACTCTGGCCACGGTTGGCAGTGCTGCGTTTGCATTGGCTGCATCGCTCATATTGTTTAAGTTGATCCGTTAGATTTTGACATCCAAACCTAAAGGTCAAAAATGAAGCACATCATCACAATCATTTTGTCTTTTTAATCTCTCTTCATCACTGTTTGTTCATTCAGAAAAGAATCCATAAACATGCTTCTCATACCTCCTGAAGTCCAGCTCCTCGCGGTCTCGTTGACGTCTCAGGGAGACACTGTGCAGCCAGTTTTTCTCACAAGTCGCCTGCAGGTTTCGAACCTTCTCATAGTGATGGATTCGCTCTTCTAACATTCTACAGGAATCAACAATGACACAATAACCCTTCCCATTCAGTCCCGTGTGAAGTCATGTGCCGGTTCAGTGAATTGGTTTGATGGCACTAACTCTTTGTGGTTTTTCTGAATGATTTCTCGTTCTCTCTTCTGCTCTTTCAAGCGTTTCAGCTGATCGTCTCTTGTTCTGCTGAAGTTCTTCAGCTCTTCTGAGATGATCTGTGCTCGATGTCTCTGCTCTGCTGAAGTCGCAGGATGTCTCGGAGTGCAGAGATGACTCACAAAAATGTTTGAACCCTAAAAGCCCAAATGTCATGTGACCACAGTCACTGAAAAACACACAAAACAGATCTCACCTGAAGAGATACAGAGACTCACATGTGACTGGCTGAATGTCCTCCTGCATCTCTGAACTTCTGCGAGAGCCAGATTAAACTCAGCAAGCTGTCGAGTGTCTTCACGCTTTTTCATGTTGTCCGTCTGTCAGTGAAACAGACACACGTGATCACAAATCCACATCCTTCATGTGCTTTCTAACGCGCGCGCGTGTGTCTGCGTGTGTGTGTGTGTGTGTGTGTGTGTGAGCACCTCTTGCTTGTGGAAATACTGGAGATCTTCCTGATGTTGGTTGAGCATTAAGACTCGCTCTTGTTCCTGTTCGACTCTTCTTCTCTCATCATCAGACACATGTAAGGGAATGTTTCGTTGAACCCGCTGCATGCACACGTAACACAACTCCTGCACTTTACCACGCACAAAGATCACAGACGTGTCGCACTTTTTCACACACAAATCATCTGATAAGATGTCAAAAAGAGACATCGGTGAGGTCGAAACGTCACCTGTCCTGCTCGTCTGTGATCACCGCACATCTCATTCACACCTGTATCACTCTTTACTGGCATGATGTTTATCGTGTCTCCTGCCGGCTGTGACAGCTTCACAACTCTGTTCATACATTTACAGTGACTTACATTGTAATATACATTACAATTCATTTGTTTCCGAGTATTTGCAAACCCATGACCAATGACCATGCTGTAACCACTGAGCTACAGGAAAGCTCATAACCAAGCGACGCGTCTGAACTGTGCCAACTTTAACAATACTAACAAACTGTTAAACAGGCAGATGTTCACAGATGAGAAACAGTATAATATGTGAGTTTTTATTAAATGTCACTTTGTGAATATGTTTAAAGTTCACATATACAGGTGCTGGTCATATAATTAGAATATCATCAAAAAGTTGATTTATTTCACTAATTCCATTCAAAAAGTGAAACTATTATATTATATTTATTCATTACACACAGACTGATATATTTCAAATGTTTATTTCTTTTAATTTTGATGATTATAACTGACAACTACTGAAAATCTAATGTTTTGAGTTCATTAGCTGATTAGAGTTTTGGCACCAAGTCTCTTCAATATTGAACCTTTTCACAATATATTCTCATTTTCTGAGACGCTGAATTTGGGATTTTCAGTAGTTGTCAGTTATAATCATCAAAATTAAAAGAAATAAACATTTGAAATATATCAGACTGTGTGTAATGAATGAATATAATATACAAGTTTCACTTTTTGAATGGAATTAGTGAAATAAATCAACTTTTTGATGATATTCTGATTATATGACCAGCACCTGTAAGTTAGGACGAGTGAGCTGAGATCATGTCGATTGTTTGAGCTGCGCTGGAGGTCTGAATGATTGATGCAGTAACACAAAACCGAGCAGCTTCCATAAAAAAAACGAATCTCCATCTTTATCAGTTATGTCTGTGAATTTATAACCAGAATATCAAGTGTTTTTGTGTGTAGAATAACAGTTAAATTAATATGATAAGCAAAGTCTGTGATGTGATGCGAGAGTAAATCTTCACCTGTCAGTGTTTGATGTCACAATGTTTCTGTCTTCTGAGCGACGAGACGCTGCTGCACATCCAAATGATTCAATTTTGACAAAATTCAATATTTTACACAGAATTCCATCATCATTACCAGCAGGCTGTTTTAGACCTCACCTCGTCCATCTTCTTCACTGGGCTGCCGTTGAGCTGATAATGGTTCTGTCCATTGGAGTTCTTTCCTCTGAGGTTCTCCAGCAGATGTTCTGGAGCTGGTGGTCGCAGGTCTGGAGATGTTCTTCTGTCCCTCAAATGAATGCGATTTGACTCTCTGCACAACATGCATCAGATGTTACACAGTTCATGTCTAACACCCATGTGTAGTGTTAGTATGTAACTCACGCTGGTTAACGCTGATGAAAGTTTTCCAGCGGCGTTTAAAGCCAAGATAAAGTCACGGTAGAAGATCATCTTCACTCGGGTTTGTTGGAACATCAGAAGACCGATTTGAGGGAACGTATGAGCTACAGACTGAAGTGAAGAAGCTGCACGGAGAAGCAGAAGAAGAGTTTCACGTACACATCCCTCCACACGTTCACGTTCATACGGACTCTCAGCGCTCAGAGACGAGAAGTTGAGTGACACCACTGGAACATCTGCTGACACATCAGACACCATTAATATCACAAATATTTATTGGCTACATCAACAGTATCAAAACCTTGAAAGTCTTTCATCAAAGCTATTTATACAAAGCTAAACTCAAATGATAGCACATGAGTATGTAGTCTACACCCCCAAAAAGTGAAGCAATCTTTATTTCGGACACTTTGTATATGGACGACAGCTCTAAACACTTCATAATGTTTATCATCTCCCAATGACATGAGCAAATGTTTAAGTGTTACACAGTTCAACACATATCATGTATTAACTCAGTTTGTGCTCAGGTAAGTGAAGTAAATCTATAAATCTTCTCAAACAAAACTGATGCAAAAGACTAAAGCACAAACCTTGGGATGAATAAAAAAATGTATTCAGTGTTGAATGTTTTGTGTTTTGTTTCTCATTTGTATGCTGCATCTGACCTGAACATGGACTTTTCTTCTGTTTGAAGCCATAAGTGTGACAAAGTTTCTCCGTCAGAATGAATGTTGGTGTGACTTTGTCAAAAGAGAATGTAAATGTTCCCAAACCGCTGATATAAACACCCTTAATCAAAATTAAAACAGATATACAGATGCACAATAAATCTCTCAATGTTCTTAAAAAACAAGACACTTTAAAATGTAATGTTTTTTGTTGTTGACATTTCACCTTCCTCATGACCATCTGTCGTTCAATGAAACGTGACACTCTTGCCCAGATATCATCGATATCTGTGTAAAACAAAATAAAAGCCTAATAAACAAATGGATGGGTGAAGTTTTATCACATTGATGAGCTGAAAGTCTCTTACCTTCACAGGACAGGCACGAGAGAGTTGGCAGATGATCACGCTCGCAACTCATGATCTTCATTCAGTGATTTTATTTCATACTGCACATAAATGTACATGAATTACTTTGTACTGTACATTAATATATACAGAGAAGAGCTAATACGTGTAAAGGCTCGTGGCTTTGCAGTGTTGTGATCAATCTGTTGCTATAAACACAACCCTCCCCCATCCACACACAAAAAGATATCAGCTTTACTGCAGTCAATAATGTGAAACATCACAATCATCAGTTTATCAGTATTATTTACACTAGAACATCCCTTCACAACATTTAAATCAAATGTGACTCTGGATATATATATCTTTTTTTTAAAACTCTGGGTTCTGAGGGTGCAAAAAACCCCAAAACATTGAAAAAAAAATCTTGTTTAAAGTTGTTAATCGGAGCAGAGGCGCTGTAGGCCGCTGCTAAGAAGAAACAAGGCATGTATTCATGAAAAATCTTAGCGCAAACAGTTGCTCCTAGTCGCAAAATTCTAAGAAAATTATAGAAATAGAATAATAGAAAAATCCTAGAAAAAAGTCATTTATAAAGCATCGTAACCCTTAAACTGGCTCTTAAGGTCCAAAATTGTTAGGAGTGTCGAGGAGGACTTTTACAAGGCTTAAGAGTTTTTTTAGCAGCAGAGAAAATGGACAAAACGTGAAAAGTGAGAAGAAATGTGTTGCAATGCATAACAATTTCCATATTACTTTTAAGGTTTATCTCATTTTTTATTTTTATTGTTTTTGTGTGTGTTCAACTTTTTTCTTGGTTTTGGTTTTCTTGTACAGCTGGTTTGATGCCATGCAAATTGTAACATGCTATAAAAATGTAATTACACAACACATTAGATCATGCAGGGTTCATGTTTGTGACCGATCCTATTAGAGACACACTAACATCAACTTAACTCAGTTTTATTTATATAGGCTAGCATTTATTTTTAAACAATTTTCATTGCTACAAAGCAGTTGTACAAGAAATATGATAACTATATAATATCATAAATATGATTATTTTTCTGGCCATTTTTGTTCAAGATTTTGCTGCATCCACGCACAAAAATCAAGTTTTGATATATTTACGGTGGGAAATTTACAAAATACCTTTACTTCATATTCATTTTTTTGTCATAAAGAAAAATCTATCATTTTGACCCATACAATGAATTTTTGCCTATTACTACAAATGTTCTCTTGCTACTTAAGGGCAAGGTTTTGTAATCCAGTGTCACAAATGAAGAATCATTGACAGACGTAACAACACAAAACACACAATGTATCAGCCAAACACTTTACATATTTTTATTTATTTCAGCATATAAAAATGTCTTGTGTATATATGTAAAAAACATGATTCGACTAAGATTAAACTCTTTATCAAATGAATAATCATATATTGAACATGGATTTTTGAATTATTTCTCCACAACAAGTCAAACTGCTAAAATAAAATAAAACACTGTTACGTCTTCCAAAAGTTAGGATTCTGCACCATCCGTCTTTGAAAGTTTTCATACCTGAGGAAACAAAAAATAAATGTGTAAAACATTTGTATTATTAATGCAGACAGGATTACACAAAGATGTTGCTCACCATTTAAGAATGGAGCTGGCAGGTACATACATCTCGGAATGGTTTGGTGTCATCTGTGCTTGTGTCAATGCAAAAGAAGAAGTGAAGTTGTACAAACTCTCCAACATCTTCTGTGTGAACTGTGAATGTTGAAGACTTTCATCAGTGGCGTGATCACATGTCAATGATTAAGAATCTGTTTGTTTCGAGACAGTAAAGAGCTAAACAGGGGCAACAAGACATTTACACCTGCTATCAACTTCTCATTGGAAATAACGTGACTTATTTGTTTCACTTTATTCATAAAGCAACAACACAGTGCTGTACACCCAGATATGCAAGAGAAAAATAACAAGCAGCACAACACAACACACTAGGCAAGAAGCTTCAAAGGAAGCATTGGTTCAGGAGCCACAGCTGTCTGACACACTCAGTTCAGTTCTCTTAAGAGATCTTTATTATTTATCAGCTGATGATTTAGGGTTCGGTGTGTCAAATATATACACTTTGGAAGGCTGTTCCACCAGCAAGAAATTGTGAAGGAGAATGAGCAGAAAAGTGATCTTCTGCCCTTTTGAGAGGGCAATACAAGATGCTGCTTATTTGCTGAACGCAGGGATCTTGATGGGGTGTAGGACAGAGAGTATGAAAGTAGTGATAGTTCTGTATAGGCAAGCGTCAGTGACTTGAATTTGATACGGGCTTCAATCGTAACGTGCAGTGAGCAGTCTCTAGACGTTCAAGGAATAAAGGTTTTCAGAAACAAATTCACCTCAAGCTAATCCAGGAGACTAAAACAGAACGCTTCAGAAGATGTGACACATTATGAACTCATGTCCGTATAAAAACGTCAACGAATTCAACTTAAGTTCAGCTTGTGGGAACAAATATTTTATGAAATTTCAGTCATTATTTTTGGCCACAAATAAGTTTTTTGCTATTAAATGACAAACATTAAAACTACTTAATTCTGAGCTGTGATTTCTAACGAAAAACATATCCAGTGTATTCATTTACACTTACAAATGCAGATTATGTGAAACATGTTTACAATGAGACTAAACATTAAGTAGAATTATAATCAATAATGCATAATGACCTTATTATGCACTTTTATACTTCATAAATGATGTATGAAATCAGAAAATCGTTGTGTTGTCATGTGTAATGCATCACCCATCTGTCTGTCTGCTAATAGCAGATGTAAACAGGCTGCTGCCGCTTTAGGGAAGTTTGCACAAATACAAACAGAACATTTAACACATGAACAGTCACAGTATTTACAGGACGTGTGTGAGATTTTACCAGTGTAAATGAGTCCACTGTGGAAACTTGTGCATTTGACACAGGTGTCTGTTGTGCCAGTAGCTCCAAAGACTCCACAGACACTCCGATCTGAGCCATAGATGAGACCTGAGAAGCTTCCATCATTCCAAACGGATGAGCTCCACCTTCCCCTGGTAAACAACACGTTTAATAGATTTCATCTATCACTCATCTATGTGCATTAAACGCTCAACCCCCGCGTGCAAACATGAAGTCATTACCAGCTTTCAGGCCAGAGATCTTGAATATGGCACTGGGTTTCTCGTTTGTTATGAAGCCTAAGAGCTGCCACACCTGACCGACAGAAGGATCTGGCAAACAGAAGTACACAGCACCCCCCATACCGGCCGGGAAAGGGCTCGTGCCCAGCATGAAGACCACCACATGATTCACGTGCTCATAGTCCGGCAGATTAAAGACGAATTTATCGCTGGCGATCTGCTGTGCGTCCGTTTGGACCTGTAATATGACGTCATGCTAAAAACGCTGTACATATAATCTACATACAACCATAACGCGCATAATACACACAAACCATCTGTCCGATTAAAAAGAATAATATACATTATACCAATGCGTTTGAGTTTACAATGAAACTTATTTCCTCACCAGTCTGCCAGCAACGAGACATCCGAACATCGTCACAGAAAAATACTAAACCAGCAGCAGAGCCCTTTAGTACCTCTCTGTCTATGGCTCTGACCACCTGCAACTAGAAAGTTCAGACAGCAGCTCGACCTCTGAACCCGGAAACAAAACAAAACACCTCCGCCCCGGAACCAAAACACAGCAACGCAGCTCCTTCGCTGCCTGACCCACATGTCTATGGCCATAACTATCCAGCACGGGACGCATGCACTTTTTAAAAGTAAATACAGATAAAAAAGATAAAATATTAATCACAAGAGGGTATCAAATGTTCATGCGCTGATCAAAACCACATCGCGACGCACACGCAGTAATACGTACATTGCATTTAACAAGCATTTGAAGAGATCAAGAAATGGCATAGAAAAATAGATTTTATTCATGTCTGACAGTACAACTAATAGAAGACAAAACAAAAACTGCGACACGTTTGATGTGAACAAACTCAAAGCCAAAGACTTGACAAAAGCAAACATTTCATTATTGTGAATCAATTGTGAATGAATCAGCGCAGTCTGTCCCAGCGCCATATAGAAGCATCATCACACACAGCGATGAGAATACTGCTGTCTCTGCTGAAACTCGTCTGTCTGATGGCAGACGTGCATTTGGGAAGAGTGAGCGTGGTACACCTGAGGTAGAAATTAACATGTTGAAACAAAACAAAACAAAGCTCAGCACAACTGGCAGTTACATAATCATGTTCTGGATACTAGAGATGCACCGAAATGAAAATTCTTTGATGAAGCCGAATAAAAACTAAACACTTGGCCGAAGTTCCCAACAACGAACATGGGCTCTCGCATTTCTTCTATTTATATAGCCATTTTTTCACTATTGCATAAACTGAATGGTCAAAATGTTCTTCTTATATTTTGTCTTGCTTTTCAATATAATACAATATAACAATATTGACACTTTAAGACAAACAGACCGATAAGCTTTGCACTACATTACATTTGCACTGTTGTTATTTTCATCTGCACTGTTGTGTTTCTCATCTACACTGTTGTTTATTTCATCTGCACCATTTGATTGGATTGTTTCATCTGCGCTGCTGTTTATTTCATCTGCGCTGCTGTTTATTTCCGTTCATATCCCTTGCTTGTAAAGTTGTTTTGTGTATATATATAGATTTTGTATTTATCTGTAATTTGATATTTTTTTTGATATATGTTTATTCTATGTTATCTGTATGCACCTGGGGTATTGACAATAAAGCTGACTTTGACTTTTTGACTGATCATTTAAAATAAACATTTTAAATTTAGCACTCTCCCTTATCGAATAGCCTGACTGCTGAAAGAATGTAATACTCTGTACACCTACAACAAAACAGTTAATTAAAAAAAGTGTCTTTTAACATTATAAGACAAAATTACGAATAAATGAAAACTGTTGGATTTGTATATGCTACACTGCAAAATGATTTAAAGAAAAAACATCCATGCAAGTAATGCTGACTGACGCTGACAAACAATCATTTCAGTTCACGTCTCTCCTCCAAACTCTGCCCACAAAGCTGACTGTTCTCTCTGAAGGCGCACTCGAGGCAAAGATGCACAGAACAAACTCTGACAAGTTGTTTAGTACAGGGACCTGTGCGCACGCGACCACTGTATGATGGCAGAGGATGTCGCGAGCAGAGGGGCTACTGTCAGACCACCCGCTCCCGTCTGAAGTACACGGTAAAGACGCTTTTATTCGGAAAGTTACTGCCGCGCTGCGGGTCCCGTGTCGTGTCTTTCTCTAAAAATGCTTCTACACACTGCCAACATGTTTGCTGCATTAATAAAGCGTGCGCGTCTCTCTCTCCGCACTGGTTGCTTCTTGATAGCATCAGACGTCATGTTCGGTAAAATGTATTCGAACATGCTTATTTTGCCATTTTCGGCCGAATAATTTCAGTTGCCGAACATTCGGTGCATCCCTACTGGATACACAGTAACATACTTGGCTTTATGAGGATCTTCCACTTCCAAGTCCCAAACATAGAGCTTCCCGACCTGATTTCCCAGAGCCAGCATCTAAAAGAGTAAAAACAAACCCAACTCTATAAACATACATCTATACCAATAGGAGGTAACGCCATCTGTGTATTTATGGAAATTCTTTATACCTTTTGCCAGAAGTCCATAGAGAAGCGCATGTACCAAATATCACACTGGCTGTAATCGAAGCGGCCGAGAATTGTCACGTTGGACTCATTTGGTTTAATGTGGTCGATGTCCTCCTCCATTTTTCCAGGTTTCCAACACACGATTGCATTTTCACATGACTACACAAAAAGAAAAGTTGGTGAAATATCTAAAATCACTAACAATGAGTATCTTGGCTAAAAAAATGAACACGAGAAATTCAGGCTGCATATGAAATCTTCCATTTCTTAATATACAGCAGTTGAAAATGCGTATGCGTCATGAACTGTGTATCAGAAACCTCTGCATTCAAAACCAGCAGATGAGAAATACCCGGATGGTCTCCCTTTTGTGTGTCTAAGTATGGATACTATTCTATCCCATGATGCCACAGGAGCAGCCAAATGAAAAATAATAATAAATTCAATTACAAATAGTACCCTAAGCCTGTTACGCAGAGATCTCTTTAAAAGCATAAGTGATATAGTATATTCCTCCTGGTTAAATTTGGCTTGTTTAGCAACAGCTCAGCACATTATTTTCCCACCTGTTGTTGTGATGTCACAGGTTACATGACATGACAGACTAGGGATGAGCGATATGGCCCTAAAACTCTATCATGATATTTTCTTGTATTTGTTGCAATAACGATACAAATGATAATATAAATATAACACCATTCAGCGTTTTTGGCTACAAATGATAGTAGCTGCATGTAGTCTAGAGCCTCAAAAACATAAACGTTAATCAAAAAGTAAAATGTACCTACGGTATTTTTTGTAAATATAAAATATAGGCCAAATGGTGACATTCGACTTTCAAAAGGTTGTAGTAAAGAATTAAATTACCTAGAAATCATATAAATCATATTAAACAAATCGTTGAATGTGCACATAACATCAACTAGGATTTATCATATATGGGACAGGAAGAGAATTTCTACCGGTATATTGTACAAGATATAACATTGCCCATCCCTATGACAGACCCCACTCATACTATAAAGAACATACTGTTTTAATGCCAGATACTGTCACAGTATGTGATGTTGGTCACAGCCTCAGACAAACAAGCATGACTGGATGCATTTGTTGTGTGTTGGCATTGACATGCATAAAAACACTGTTGTCACTTTATTCCCACAATATATATAAAATGGGAGTGTAGATTATATCTACACAGTCTGTAATTTAGGCCAAGAAGTCATTTTTTGTGATTTACTGTTTTCTACTAAGACCATGTCTAAGATTGAAATCATAGTGAAATTAATGCTTGACATTAAACTTTGATGCTTATAATCTCATCATTAGATTATGATACTTTAGTCTGGATTTCACAGGCAGGGTCACGTTTATGTAAATGTAGAAATGTTTAAGTACAAATCATAGTTCTTCAGGACTAAACCCGTGTTGTGCAAATAGAGCTGAAATTACCTTTGAGAGAATTAAATCTCCGAGCCAGCGGACACAATCCACGTAGTTCCTGTGGATGTCTCGTGTGGAAAAGTCCGGAAAGTGAATCTTTTGAGACACAAAAGGCCTAAAAAAACACGAAACGCTTAATGATCTGTCTGCACGTGCTGATGCGAAGGTTGCCGGTCATCGAGGCTCACCTGTTGGTTTTGGCGGGGTTATACTCATAAGAACCACGTATTGCTTTCTGCATTCGTTCAGAGTTAATTCTCCACAGCTTCAGTGAGTGATCCATGCCACATGACATAATCTTTTCCCCAAGTAGATCAAAATCCTACAAATTCAAGAGAAGAATGTAATGACCACATTGCCCAGTGTTTATTGACGTCATCAACTGTATTCATGACGCCGAATTCAACAACCACTAAATATCAGACACCTCTTCAGTGAACTCACCGCGCTCAAGACCTCATCGCGATGACCCTCAACTCCTCCAAAAATAGCCACCAGAGTATCTGTCTGAATGTTCCACAGACGCAGAGCATGATCTGACAAACAAAAACACATCAGATGTTATCAAAACAAGCACCAAAAAAACCCAACGGGTCATATCTACAACGAATTTTACCTTTACTAACTGACAGCAGAAGGTTTGGATCCCTCGGATGAAACTTGAGTTCATTGATCGCGTTACCATGGCCGACGTAATGCTGCAAGTGTGAAGATGACAACAACGTGTACACGATTGCACAGATTCAATGTAGAATAACTGCTGGAGCAATGAGCGCACAGCCAGAACACTCTCTGGACAAAAGTGTCAAAGTAAAGAGATGGTGACAGTTGTCGACTCACTTTGACACACTGCATGGTGATGTGATTGATGATGCGAATGATGCCACGGGAACCGGCCACAGCCAGCAGCGGGTGACTGGTGCTCGTGTCAAAGGTCCAAGCACAAGTGTAGAAGTTCTCATCTGCCTAGAGAGCACAAGAATCAAGGGAATAACACAAAAGCGAAACATTTTTTAAATGACTTTCAGACAAAACACAGCTCAACGGATCACGTGAGCGCCAACAACGCATGTCTGAAAAGGATACATCTGCGTCTACGTATGACTGCAAGAGACGAATCTCTCCTTGAGAATGACACTCATATAAAGTGACCTGCAAGAACAAGACAAAACCATTACACACAAACGTGTTCTGCTGCTGTCCGTGACATGAACAGATTCACTTTTCCACTGAACGGATGGCCTGCATGTGTACGACTCACTCTGTTGCTGCCAACGGTTGCAAACACAAGCGGATCTCCTTCCTTGCTGTGCCAGTTAAACTGAACGCCAAATAAAGGCTGACCGTGATCCTCCTATGGGTCACACTGTACGTTACCATCTTGTGTTCTTTAATGGGTACACACTACAGAAACACTGCACACTTCTTACCTTTAGACTGTTGACACACTTGAAAGAATATTTGCATTTCTTGGACTTCCACTTGCCCTTGCCCCAGCTCTTTCTGCCCGGGGCATTGGCAGTGTTTGTTGGGGTATCTGGCCGTTCAGTGTTGGTGCCACTCTCAATGCTGACAGCATCATCCTGACAAAATGAATACAATAAATAACGCATATGTTCACACGAGCTGAACGCAAACGTTTCGTGATGACGTCACGCCAAGCCTCTCACACACACTTTATTATTATTCGTATATTTATTATTATATCACATGATCAACTGACATGAAATTAATCCGTCTCTATAAACACAAATATGATTAAACGCCAGTCCAATCATCATTATAATAATCTCTCAGTGTGTATCTGTTTAAATCTTTAAAAGAAACATGCGCCAAAAGACAAAGAAAAACTTCATTCACGTGCAACTACACAAACACACACATGTTAAACACAGACATGTTAAACACATCCAGCGCAATATCAACGTACGTTTTCGTCTCCAGACAGATCCGGGTTGCTATTTTCATCACTGCTTAATTTCTGTTTTTTATTATTTGGCATCTCGTTTCCCGCCTCGACATGAGATTCTGACATCTTCCTCCTCATCTTCCTCTAACAATGCCACACTGCCGGAAAGCAAAACGTGCGCTTCTCATTCACGAGTCACGACACACTGCCTCAAAACACGACGTCGGTATCTGCTCTGCTGCTATAAACACTGAGCAACAATAGAGGGAGACAATCCATACAATTTCGTTTACATCAAATGTACATTTCTGGTTTAGTTACTTAATTCAGCAAAAGACGTCACATGAATTGCTTCATGTATTTACCACCTGATTATACGTATTTTTTGGTCAGAAAAATATAAACATTTAAATTCTTTCGGATCTGATCAACATTGCATTTAGTTGTTGTGCTGTTTGTTTGTGGGATAAAGAGCGTCATGTTTATAACAGCTTAACTAAAATGACACTGATGATGTCCCTGTAAGAATAACATTCAATTTAATTTACAGTAAATCCTCTTTCAACTGCACAAGTTTCGATTGTTTTGTGACGTCACTTGCACGTCCTCTCCAGTGGTGATTGCCGAAAGCACACAGTGATCAAAGTTCAGTGTTTGACCGTCACATGTGAGATTAAAACAGCTTCATGTTTTTCCACTCATGACCTGTATCAAAATAAAGACTAAAGTAAATGCTGACATGCAGTGTGCTAGTCCTTCATATACTTCATTCATTCTTAAAATAGTTAGTTCACATGACTTGTTTCCTGACATTGTTGGGGGATAATATTGCTCTCTCCCAGTTTATCTATTCATTTATCTAGCACCTATTTTACTCATTATGATCACAACAATATCATAATTTCTTCTATTCTTACAGTTTCAGTTTTGAAATGAAGAAACTGGCATTTTCTGTAAAGCAGCCCACACGCATTGTGAAAAGTGCTATACAAAGAAATGTGAATTGATTTTTTTGTCATTACCTAATTAAAATGATTATTCGAAAATCAATTCACCTTTATTGTCACATCACCACGAGTGGTGAGTAAAAGTCTTGGGTGCGTCATAGAAAGCAGAATGCAGTTGGACAGATAAACAACTGTATGACTATACAACCTTGTATCGTAAGTGACAGTAGTGCAGGCAAACACATTATAAACAGATAGACTGTACAAAAAAGACAATATACATTTTACACTTGTATATGCACATTATATACACATTATACACAAAATATACGCATTGAACGATGTATATAAACATTAAATATAAAAAATATAAAAGAATATACAGATATGCTCAAGGAGTGTATATATGATCAGTCAGCCATAGAGCACGTTGTGCAGATTGCGTCAGACAAGTCGCCGCACAGGGATCTTGATGGAGTGTAGAAGTGTATGAAAGTATGTGATTATAAATACATTTTTTGTGTCTGTCTTCAAACACCTGAACATTTTTCTAGAAGATATTGATTTATTTGATTCTGTTAATAAAGTGGATTATTAGCACATGCTTGTTAAAATACAGTTAAAGTAACAGCTAAAGTGTGTGGTAACCTGAGAATGAAAATCTCGAAACAACCACATTAATTAGTTCTAGTTTTTAAGGCAGCTGTGCAGTTCAGACATGCATCGTAATAATAATCTAAATAAAGAAGATAAATTATGCTTATTTCATAAGAGATGTGTTTGTTTGATAAAAGATATGGGCAAAATCACACCCCAATTTATGTTTAAAATTACATAAAACCCTATAAAATTGTAACTTTTAAAACTAACCTATTTTTGTAGAGGAATGAGACAATGAAACAAAACCAAAATAAAAAAGAGAATTGCAGAAGTTAAATGTGATGATTGTTTGACTAGAAACTCCCAAAAGTCCTGTAGAGTTTCATCTGTCTCAGAATAGCACAAGGAAATCTTCAGTATGTTGTATAAGCACATTCATTGTGTTTTCATCTTTAACAAAACAAGGTCAATTTACACACAAGAGACACATCATCTTACATTCTACCGTCACATTTTCACTGTCAACTGAAAGAAAATCAGTCAACAAATGTCCAGCATGCATGGAAAACTTGTGGCGTGCTCAGAGAATGACATACACTATATTGCCAAAAGTATTGGGTCATTTCCATGAGTACAAATCTTAATGCTGCAGCATATCATGATATTCTATGGAACTGTGTGCTTCTAAATTAACAGCAACAGTTTGGGAAAAGCCCTTTTCTATCTACACAGGGGTACAGCCAATTTGGAACAGAAAAAATGTGTTTCCAAAACTGTTGCAACAGAGATGGAAACAAAAATCCTTACAATGCCACTGACTGAATCAATGATTTCTTTCTGAATCTTGTCTCATACACAGGGTCATTGTCATGATGGGATAGAAAAGCGCTCTTCACAAACTGTTGCTATTAAATTACAAGCACACAGTTCCATAGAATATCATGATATGCTGCAGCATTAAGATTTGTACTCATGGAAATTACTAAAGTTATCAAACCTGTTTATTAGATAGGGTGACCCAATACTTATGGCAATATAGTGTATGAATATATAAATAAATGTCTGACGTTTGGGTTACATTGGCTAGCTGTTTTGAATCCTTTGAAATCTGCTGAATTAGAAATTAAATTATACTAACTATTCATCTAGTAACATCACCATAGAATTATTAAAATGACTGCAGTTCTTGTAACCAGAGAAATGTTTTCAGATAAACTGTCAAATTTCCTGGTCACTTTTCAGCCTTTTGTTCTCATGTTTTTCTAAAATGGTGTACTTTTGAATCAGCTGAAACATGGAAACCATCCAAGAAAAGATCATCTTTATTTACTTTTGGATTACATCTAGCAGTTCAAACATACAGAATTTTAAACGATCCAAATGAATTCAACGAAGATAATTTTTTTATATATGTTTATACTGTGTATATAGCTATATGAGATGAAATTCCCTACACCCTTGTAATGAACAATAGAATAATGGCACAGCACTAAATATATACAGAATACAACTTTCTATTACCCAGAAATCATAAGTACTTCAGTTATATTATACCGAAAGCTTTAACAAAATCTCTTACAGTATACACAACATTTGAAAAGATTGGTAATCAGTTTTCAAAACAATGAAAGTGAGTTTTCAGATCTGTTGGTACAGAACAAAGTTAATATTTAGCAGTGGAAGAAAATTACACGCTAGAACAGGCATGAACAGACGTGTGTCAGATCACGTACCTGCAGGTGTTCCGGCTCAGCAGGTTTTAAAATGAGAGATTAAAATCTCAAGGTGTTTTGTTACCGTGCAAACACCTGCTGAAGTTCATCCATCATCACTTATAAAATTCCCCGAAAATATTTACCCTACTACTACAACTACTACTACTAAGAATAACATGAATAGTGAAGAAACAGTTTACAAACCTTTACACATCAAATGCAACATTCACACTTCACTCTATTAACTGAATCTGGATTGAACAGCCAATCAAATTGAGCGTACATTTGCTGTTCCCCTATGCTTTCAGTCTTCCTCTCATTATGTCCAGATCGATTCTCTCAAGTGTTGCATTCACATTCTTGTACCGTCTACTACACAGTAGTGAACAATGATGAAGCTGTTTCACAGAAACAACCGACATCTGCCTGATAGCGGCAAATGAATCTGTACAGACCGGACTGCCTAACTGACAGCGTTTCTAGAGGGAAGAATCGGATGACCGTGCTCACGAACGAGAATAAGCTATTTTCCCTTTCAGGGTCCGACGCACCTGCAGAAGGAAGAACAAAAACACGTGTCACTTTCAGTTTAATCTGTTTCTTTGTCTCTAACACAATTAAATATACCAGATGTTTTGTGTTTTTGTACCTGGTCTCCCAGAGGACCCTCGGGCACGAGTTGGGCTGGTTGCTCGTTCTCTAGGTTCTTGGCGCTGGGGTCAGCTCCACGTCTCAGCAGCAGTCGAACTGCATCCACCTGAGCTTGGCGACCCTGCAGAGCGCTGATGACATGAAGTGCTGTGTTTCCGTTGAAGGCCTGTAAATAAAGTCACACAGCCGGTGGTCAAATGCTGAAAGAACAGCATATCAACGGCAACTGTGTCTTTATACCGCCACTAACCTTTGTGTTTATGACAGAGAAGTAGTTGGGTTGGTCCAGAAAAACACGCAGAAGTTCAATGTTTGCCTCTTCAGCCGCCATGTGTAGAGCCGTGCGGCCACTTTTGCGATCCTGTTTAAAAGTGGCAGGAGTTACAGGCCATCACATCAGATGCCATTTAACATAAAGCTCCAGCAAAACAATGATCACCTTGGTTTCGATGAAAGCACCCATGAGCAACAGTGTGTTTATACATTCGCCCAGTAGCTTTCTCCTCTGCACCAGGGCAACAGTGTGACCTGAAGGGGGCGTCCTCTGACACGACAGCTCCTGCACCACTGCATTGTGGGACAGAACTGCTACATGGAGAGGCGTGAGTCCTACAAACATCCAAATAAAACACTTTTTGCAGTGAGTTTTGTGGAACAGATTCCTTCAGCTCAACATACTAGCAACACCCAGATCGTGGCTTTGATTCTAAACGCACTGATAAATGGATGCACTGTAAATACGTTTAGATACGAATCACGTCTGGCAAATGCATAAATTCAAAAAGATTCAACTGACCATCATAGTTCACAGCCTCCATGTTGGCGTGTCTCCCGTTGATCTGCATGGATTTCTGAAGTGCCTGAGGGAACACAATAAGTTTATGTAGATACCGAATTCTCAAGAAAGTTTCATGAAGGGAACAAATCCCAACATGTACGACAAGAGTGTGATATGTTGTGTAAAAATGTTGAACGACTGAACCTGGTGATAAAAGCACACAGAGCGTACAGGGTTAATAACTGCAACCAAGTTTGCGTGCCACGATCTGTCAACAAGTCATGACTGATAGAAGCGTAGGCTTGTCTTATGAAAGGGCTCGTGTTGTGCAACCAGTTTTGCAGGACGGGGGAATTTTTTACCTGTGCTCTGTGCTGTTGTTATGAGGAAATGCTGTAGTCAAGAATGCTATAAGGAAGTAAGAGTGTGTGTCTGCTACCCAACTCCATGTTGAGATAAAGATAAGAGGAAAAACATGACTAATAAATGCAGGTGAACTAAGATAAGGCACATTTTCTGTTTGACTCCATATTATTGTTGTTTGTGAAGGTGTTGTAATGTATATACAGTAAACACAAAAGCCAACATTTATTTTCAATTTATTGATGAGGATTTTTGAACGGGCATTTGGTAAACAAAAACTAGTAGTTAGATAGGAGGGAGTGATTAAATATGAGGTGGCACCTGTAGGGTTAAGGTGTGACCCTTCTCAGCACACACATGTAATGGGGATCGGCCCCAACAGTCCAGCGTGTCGACTTCAGCTCCCAGTGAAAGCAGGTCTTGTGCAATCAGGTGCTGGTTTGCGGCAACACTCACCTGAAAGGCGCTCTGAGTGGAGAAAGAATCAGATGGAATGAGTCACCAGGCGTATTCATGTCTGTGTCACACGGGCGTTGTTTCACACATAATTATTTGCTGTACCTGCTTGTTGTGTTCTTTTATGTCCAGCATGTTAATGGCGGCCATTTTTCTGGCGAGAACAAACGCCAAAGCTCTCCTGCCCTGCGCCACTGCGATGTGCAAGAACCTGTTAAGCAAATCATTCCGTGTCATTATATTACTCCATTATGCCGACTTTAACCACTGAAAAACTGACAAGCTGATGAGATGAATCAGGTGTTTCATACAGGGAGAAATCTAAAACATTTCGGGAGTGATTCCCCGAGGACTGGGAATGGGAAACACTGCACTTGAATGACCTCCAGAAATAATTAATGAAATAAAATTAAAACGGTTTGAAAATGTGCTCACGTGTCTCCGTCGTTATCTCTAGAGGTCAGCTCCACATGGCTCAAGGCTGCCAGTTTCTCCTCCTCCTGTTGTATCTGCCATTCAAAAAAGGAAACTGGTGGAGCGGCGGTCATATTGAGCCCGGAAGCCATCTGAGAGCTCTGGGTTTGAATGGAGGGGGGGTACACGTTCTCCGTGGATGGCAGCAGATGGCAAGCAGTGTAAGTGGGCTTTTCTACATCAGTGTAAAGTGACTGAAGCGCTACTTGGCATCCTTTGACTATGACCGACTCAATGGAGACACGCTCTTTAGACAAGACATCGCTGATATCGTCCAACATATCCCACTCATAAAACATGTCCTGACTTTGAGAGCACGGAGACTGGGAGAGAGCGTGAAAGAAAGAAAGTGATTTAAATGAGAATGTCTGTGATATAAAAACATTATCAGATGATAAATGAGAGCCAATACCAGAATGTTTCTGTCTGCAGGTGTGAGTCTTTTCATAGGACAGTGAAAAAGATTCTCTGCACTTCTCTTAGGGCTCACAGCTACAAGGAAATAACAATATTTTTCTGAATAACTTCCTGTAACTGATAAAACTCATAAAGTGCACCTAAGTTTATTTTACTTACCTGAGAATTCAGGTTCCATCTGATATTGTTGAGCCTGATAATCAAATAATTACGCAGATTTTGAATATATAACAGCGCATGTGGTGTGACTAAAAATGTGTGGTTTATCATATATGTTGTTTGATAATATGTCATATTGACCTGCACGTCGTGATGTCGTTTCTGCATGATAAGTTCTTTCACTGTGTTCTTCACGCGCACACCTTGATATCGACTTGATTTCACTTCAGAGAAAAACATTTTTTCACATTAAACTTTTTTATTAATCTTCATTACTGTCCGCTAAAATCAATGAAATGATTCAGTCCACTCCAAACAATAAATTGTTAGCAACTGCTCAGATAAATAATGTAACTATTGAAAGCGTTTCTCGTACCATTAGTGTCAGCGACATTGCTGTTGTTGTTCCAGTTTTGATCCGAATCGGAGATCGGAGAGCCAGCGGTCAGATTCGATTCGCTGGGTGAAGCGCAGTTATAAAATGAAGCCAAGTAAACCGGACTCGTCATGACGTCAGTGTCCCGGTCCAGAAGGCTGGAGAAATCCTCACAAACTCTGTCGATGATCATAATTTCCTGCTATGACGCGCGTCTCGGTGAACGCTTGATCTAAATGAAGCGACGTGACACTCACTGAAGACTTTATTTACCCGTGACGTCAGCGACGACGCAGGGAGGAACACTCATCATCATTTACATTCACGTTAATCATTCAGCATCACTGTACGAACATATTGTGTTATAAAAGATTAGCATTCGGATTAAAACTGTTATTTGATCAGGAAATAAAAACTCATAATAATGATGTCAATGAAGTCAAATTTAAAGAGTAGACGAGACAAATCATTTCACTTTTAGGGTTAGAGTTGTGCAATCCGCGTTCGTCTTTAATTCAGAACGACTTATAAAACTTTACTTATTGTCTTTGGAGTGAATGAACCAAACCTTGACTCAAGAGATAATTATTTTATTTTGTGGGTAAATGTCATTATTCACCCTTGTGTTGTGTCCTCAGTTAGGGTTAGGAACACAAAATAAGATATTTTGAGATATGTCTGAAAATGGTTTTGTGTTCATACAACGGAGTTCAGTGTTGTTTGATTATATCAACATTCTTTAAAATATCTTCTGTTGTGTTCTAAAGAAGAAAGCATCTCATACATGTTTGACATGACATGAGGATGAATTAATGATGACAGAATTCTCATTTTTGGGTGAACTGTCACGTTAAATATTGTCCATGTTTGTCCAGTGGCACAAACTCTGTGTAAGCAGAACAAAATAAAATGTTGATGGAAAATTTGTCATTGGTTAAGGAAAGTTAACCTTTATTTATAAAAAGTGCATTTTTAAAATGTCAGACATATATAAACAAGTGAATAAAAATGTGAAATAAATTAACACTCATTGCACACAATATTTACAGTGAAGGCTATTTAACTCTCATTATGGTTAACTATATCAAATAAATTTCCATTCGTTTGATATGAAATGAATTCACAATTATCTACTTGGCCTTTTACAGTTCAAGGCTACTTATGGTTGTGTGTTTTAGAGTCAGAAGTCAATGTTTATATAAAGAAACATGTCTACTGGTAAATGTACTTGAAGACCGTGGCACTCTGGGTATATAAAGATTCTGTGTACTTGAATGACTGTAAACAGAAGTGTCCATGTATTCATTTAAAAATCACTTCTGGAGAGAAGAAAGGCTGCAAGGTCCTTGTGATGACCTTACCCAGCAAACGTTACACTAAACAAGGCTAAAGTTAAGGTCAAAGCTCTGGCACTAATGCAGGGACAGATTTACTGAACAGGTTAAGACTGATGACTCTCAGCTACCTTCAGTCTGTCCACATCAGGTGAGAATAAAAGCTCTTTATGTGTGTTAGGAGAGAGGTCACATGGTGTAGAAGGCCTGTCGCCCGGTCCTTTAGCCTCTTCTTCCTCCTCCTGTCTCTGTACGGAGGACAGATACTCTTCTAACAGACTGTCTCCAGCGGCTGGTGTCACAGGAATGAAAGATCGTACCGTCTCGGGAGAGCCGGCCATGCTGCTCAGTCTGTTCTCCAGCGCCCCCTGTCGCTCACCAGGTGAATGAAAGCCAGACTCAGAGATGGAGTTTTCGGTGCAAACGGGAGCAGCGCTGGGAATGCTTAGATGTAATGCAGAATTCTGCACGGCAAGCTGCTGGTTGACTGTCGCCTGCCATTCCAACACGACCTGAAGCTGATAAATAAACATGGAACATTCATGAAAATAAAGCACAACCTGAGTAATGTTTGATTGTAGGATCTCAATCAATATAATTATAGTTCCTTGCAAGCATCATTTTCACATTTTTCTGTGATTTAACTCACAGATGATTATTTAATAGATGATACAAACAAAAAATATTAAATGTCAGATGGACACTTTTTGGAGAGGCCCAAGGCCCTAAAGTTAAAGTGCTTAAGTTGTACTGCCATCTAAAGGTGTGGACGCAGCATTACAGCAAAGCAAAAGTCAGCAGTCACTGCTAAAGGCCGACTCAGATTAATTGTTTTGTTCTGACCTGCTTCCAAAGGAACTTCACAGCTTCTTCTTGCACGCGCCTCTGCAGTCGCTCTTCTTCATGTTGTCTGCGCAGTCTGTAACAATATTGCTTATATAAGAGCCACTTAAGCCACTTAAACTAACTTGACAAGTGAAAGGAAATGACTTATTCACGACACAGCACAGGCTTGTGTTCCTTATTGCTTACATTAAACAAAGTGCCATAATAAAATTGTGACTTGATCACTTGAAAACAGAATCAGAAATGTCTTTCTTTGGTGTTTTATAGAAACCTCTTTATCTTATCTGATGTGTTTGACAGTGCAGGTTTGTACCTCTCCAGTTCTCCATTCAGATGAATGATGTAGTCCTGCATCCTGCGCAGGCGTATCTCGGCACGCACTTCTTTGGCATGCGGGTGATTGTTGCGCGTCCAGTTTCCCCTCCACCACGACTGAATCTTCACTGCTGCCTTCTTCTGTATTCCGCTGAAATCCACATCCTCCTGCGTATGTTTCTCAAACATGACGTCGCCGTTAATGTCAGGCCGGATATCATCATGTGAGAAGTGATCTGAATGATTCCATCCATATGACTGACAGATGACTGAGGTACCAACCACTTTCTCAGACTGCTTCTCACATGGGCGGGACTGAATCGATGTGGCCGGAGCCAAAGAATCATCAAACTCCTCCTCGCCACTGTCAGGAGCTGAAGAAGGCTGAACCAAAGCGTTAAAGGGCAAAAAAGCAGACTCAGAAGAGAGCGGGTTGCCCTGAAGCTTCTCCTCCTCGGACATGTCCTGCAGGACCAGAGCGTCTGCAGCTGCAGGCGGAGGGCGAGTGGCAGTGATCACAGGTGAATGCGCAGCACCGACCCACACGTTCACCTGACTTCCTGGATCTGCATTTACAAGCATCACAGAAAGATTGACAATGGAGAAAAGACACAATAAGATTCAAAACACCGATTCGTAATCTGACCTGCATGAGCGATGACATTATCAGCCGCGTCATCTGTGGTCTTGTGTACATGCAGATGTGTGGGCCGAGACGGGCTTGGGGAAGCGCAGCGACGTGTCTGCTGCAGTTGTCGCTGATGCTGTCTGCAGACAAACACACATTACTCACTCACTACAAGCTCATTTTAATCACATTCGTTTCGGTGGACTTTTACCTTTGTTTGCTGAGAATTCTTTCAAGTTTAGCATCCTCTGCAGATTGTAGGGCAGCTGTGGCCGTCAGGGGACACGTGGAGGCCAGATACTGGACCAGCTGTGCGTGCTGGCTGGGGCGAAACATTCGACCTTTTCCCTGACTGTAGAGCCATTCAGCTTTCAGTCTGGAAAATGACAAATGTTGTCATCAGAATTGCGAATGCTTTCTTTCTTTTAGAAACGGTGTCGGTCATTTTCACTTCCATTTGCGCTTTTTTGAAATTAATTTGCCCTGTTAAGTAAATCTGGCCCATGATCACTTAATTTACCAGTAAAGACTGTATGTGTGAAAATGGGCCAGTGACTATATTTGTAAAAAGACTTACCCCTCTTTTTGTGACACTACATATCCATCCAGCACCTTTAAATTCAAGCACCAGCTCACTACGTACGGCCGATAATCACAGCCGGGCACAGACGGGGTTGCCATCACACAAGGGTTACTCATGACTGAGAGCTGCTCAAGGCTGTGTAGAGGTGCTAAATATGACATCTGGAATTCAAAGAAACGAATTATCATGAGAAATAACTGGTATTGTCAGAGATATCAAAGTGTCTGTTGTCTTTTACCTCAGTGAGATCTCTAATCTCATTCTCGGCCAGAGACAGGACAGTAAGACTCGACGGCAGATGAGCAGGAACAGTTCGCAGAGTCGTGATGATGTTTCCATGCAGAAGAAGTGTCTACAACATGTGAGACAAACTTCAATATCAGTTCAAATTTGCCATACGTCTATCATAAAATATAATAGCGTCGCTTTGAAATACTCAATTCTAAATGGTCAGCAGAGACTACTTAAGGTTTGTTTTGCCCTTATAAACAACCGCTTAAACTGATAACATGTCAACTACAGTGAGTATTCAGTAATACTCTTTCCAGGTTTGTCAAAATTCATGTGGTAAGTAGTCGTGTAATAAGTGGGATAATGTACAGCCATTTACATTTACATATGCATGTGGCAGACGCTTTTATCCAAAACGACTTACATTGCATTATACATTATACATGTGATTCTGAGTATGTGCAATCCCTGGGACCGAACCCATGACCTTGGCGTTGCTAGCACCGTGCTCTAACCACTGAGCTACAGGAAACTAACCCTAACCCTTACATACAGAAACCTTTGTTTTTTAGTGTGATATAACCTGATCCTGATCAGGATTTATTTTGCGACAACAACTGGCTGGATGTAAATTACGTAACATATAGAAAATGTACGAATGCTTAATCTCTAAAATAAAGTGTCCTATACCTTCAAAGTTAAAAGCTTTGTGAGGTCTCCAGTCTGAGAAATGTTGTTGTCTGACAGATCAAGATGTTGAAGTGAAACACAGCCACTCAACTGCTCGATGACCTGAACAAACACACACACATCTCTGATAAGATTAAGTGGAATCAGACTCATTGTCAATGGATAATACAAAAAAAAAATTACCTTTATATTGTTTCCAGCGAGATTGAGCCATTCCAGGTGAATCAGGTCTTTCAAGCCCTCAATATATCCGATGCTGTTGTTCGGCAGGTTCAGTACTCGTAAGTATGTTAGCTTTGACACTCCCATCATACGCACTAAACGGTTGCAGGCCACAGACAGCTGTTAACAGACAGATGTTTTTTTTTCAGATTTCAACAGAACAGACATCAACATCCATCTCAGTAATGCTAAAAACAAAAGAACATCTCACCTGATGAAGGGCTTCATTTCTCTCCATGTGTTCCAATTTAATAATGTGATTCTGGTCCAGAATAAGAGTTTGTGTGCCCGCTGGACAGAGAAACTTTGAATCTAGTTTGTGAAGACCCTGACTCGAAAGGTCCAATACACCAGGACCTTAAACACAACAATAAACATAAACACAGACGATCGGTGTTATAAACGACATACATCTCAAATGAATATAGTCTGAGGATCAGTATTGGTTTTATTAATAAATTATAAACAACAGTGTTTTTCAAAATACATTTTCACATTATGACAGAAGCAGACTGGCGTTCGTTACGAACACAACATATTTCAATAATCTGCATATACAATGACATCATGATGTCTCTCCGTGAACAAATAAATACAGTGTAATATTTTTATCTAACCAGTATTGTTGATTAGTTGATTATGTTTGTCATACCTTCGTAATTTGACATTTGAAGAATGGAATCAATGATCTGCGCTCCGTCTGTGGCCGCCATACTTCCCGCTTGTGTCACCGCCAAGCAACCGATCGTCAATTTGATTGGATTAATGAATTTGTCAATAAAAACTGTTTTCTATATTTTTACAACACACCTGTACATATTTAGATATCATATATAGATCTAGTTAAAAAAATATGTTACTTTCATTAAATGAAGTCCTTTATAACTCGCTTACCCACAATCCTCCTTCCTCTTCCCTAGCTGACTCGCCACCATGAAGTGAGTGATCTCTGTCTTAATCCACAAACATCTTAAATTAAACGCAGTTACATTCGCTTTTAAACGTGTGAATATGTTTTTAGCAAATGTAACGTGTCAGTAATGATTGTCATTTGTGATGTGCAGGGTCGAGTTGTGCAGTTTCAGTGGATATAAAATATATCCCGGCCACGGCCGGCGGTACGCCAGGATCGACGGAAAGGTGAAAGAACTTGATGTTTTTATTTGCGTGTTTTGATTAAGTTGATATTTAAGTGTCACGCGTTATGTTAGAAGCGTGTATACCCGGCGTTCATCTGTTGGGCTAGTTAGCTTAGCACCCGGCTTACACCCGTGTGAAGATAAGTGGTGGTGGTCGTAATGTACATTGTGTGGTGAAACCGTGTAGATTTAATGTGATTTATAAAGACGAAGGTTCAGTATGTCCACATATATTAAAATAATTTTGTTCTGCAGGTTTTCCAGTTTCTGAACGCAAAATGCGAATCTGCGTTCCTGTCTAAGAGAAATCCTCGACAGATCAGCTGGACTGTTCTTTACAGACGCAAACATAAGAAGGGCCAGTCTGTGAGTTTCTCTCCGGACTGTCGTTGTTTAACATTGCTTTAACTGCTGGGAATGTAAAACGCAACAGATTTTTGTTTCTCTTACAGGAAGAGATTACAAAGAAGCGCACGCGTCGTGCAGTGAAGTTTCAGAGAGCCATCACTGGAGCTTCACTGGCTGAGATCCTGGCCAAAAGAAACCAGAAACCTGAAGTGCGTAAAGCCCAGAGAGAACAGGCCATTAGGTATCCATCTTTAATTGCTTCTACCCGTATTCATTCATAGAGCCCATGAATCAAAGTTAAATGTCTTAGATGACCTTGTTTTTTGGCTTGAGGGTGGGCAGTTAGTTTGAGAAATATTAAAATGATCATGTGAGTTTGTGATTATTATATCAAAGAGCGTCTCTGTTCATCACCACCTGTTAAGTGCATTGAGAAGATGCAGTGTGTTAGATTGTTTTTATAAACTGAGGACTTGGACACGTGCAACTCCACTGATCCAAACATTTAGGATTTTAGGAGAGGCAAAAATGCTTTGTTAGGTGTTTCACCACACTTGTGAAATATGGTTCAATCTTTTATTAAATGCAGAGACCATCAGGCATTATGTAGACCTGCTGGCAAACAGCCGATAGCATCATGTTTTTAAGTGCGTATGTATTAATATTTGACCTTATTTTGTAAGGACAGTAGAGACAAACAGGAAGTGATAGGCGAGGGCAGTAGGCTCATCAAAGGAGCGCAAAATGCTCAAAGCACAGTTACATTACATTTCTAGAGGGGTCTGACTACGCTCATGTTTTATCTAGATTTCTTCACAGACCATTATTAGCGATGCATTAGCTAAATGTCTGTAAACACAGAAGTAGTATGTGTCAGAAATCTGGAATGGAAGAACATTGTTTCAATCCTGTCTGGCTAGCACGCTACCCATGATGTTTACGTATTGGGTATGCAGAGAGCAGGTGGTCTCTTGTGGCTGCTTGGACGCATTCAACCACATGAGAGCCTGAAAGCAATTCGCACTAATGCGTTTTCGACTAACTCTGAAAGTGGTCAAAAGTGGACCCGTTTGCACCTGTATTTTGTCATCCACTAATGACCCGATCAACCAAAACGCATTGTTAAATTTTAGCTTTCACATTTAGCTTAAATCAGTATGATTACTTGAAATGAAGGCACGTAAAAACTTATGTTGACTTAAAGGTTGTAAATTGAATTGTAATGATATCCCTATGTTAGCTAAGTGTAATTCATGTATTATGTCGATTGTCTTATTCTCTCTGTCTGACACATGCGCACACGCACACAAAAGAGAGTACGTAGAGTAGCATTTAAGGGAGTTTATTCATGTTGCAGTAAAATGTGGTAAGAAATGTCATGTATATAGACTTTTGTTCTTGTTCCAAGTTAATGTCCTGTCTACAAATTTTAGCCTCTTAAAAAAGCCACAAAGCCATCCAAGAAGACAGTAAAGGCTTATGTCATGCATGAGCTCAAGTTAGTTAGATGTTTATCTTTTTCACTTAAAATGTATTTTCATTTTAATAATTTTTTTATTTATTTGTATTTGCATTTCGAATGTAATGGCAATTAAATGCACTAAATGGGTTTAGTTTTCACAGATAGTGAATTTTTCTTAAAATGAAAACAAATTGGTTGTTCATTTTAAGATACCCATCTTATTTTCTCTTGTATATTTAGTATTGCTCTTTAATAAAGAAAAAACACTTATCCTAATGCATGATTAATCGGTAGAGTACTCGATTACTAAATTAATCGATAGCTTCAACCCTACTTATGTTTTTCATATAATGCTTTTTTTCAGAGCTGCTAAGGAGGCTAAGAAAGCCAAACAAGCAACCAAGAAGGTCTCCACTCAGAGCACTAAGGTAAGATACAGCCTAGAAATATTTTAAACATCAATTTAATGTCACAACATTTGATGGTTTACTTTTTGAAATGTGATTTACGTACAATTTTTGTTGCCTGTTGTAGCTAAAACAAGATTTTTGCCCCTTGAGGCGTTGCAGTACGACTGACTATGTCGCTTCTGTGTCGTAAGGTGGCATAGAGTAAAGGATTATGTCTATACTCTGTACCCCTTAAATGATATAATGGGTGCGTTGTGTCATTTATAGTCCTACAAATAATGATGCTGTCTGTAGTGTCAGATGTGTATAAAATAATGACACAACTACAGTCAGTAACAGCCCGTTTCAGCATTTTTGAGCCAAATCAAGACACGCACACTTTCTTAGTGTCATTGTGAATATAACTGTCTAATTACAGTCCTCTAGACACTTTTCTTAAAAATATAAATAAATCTTAAACAGAATATTTTCACTGTATTTGAATTTTTTCCTCAAGTGTTTGCTAAAACATTAACAAGTGCTATAGGTTGAATTGAGTATCATGTATGTTTGTTGTTGTTTCAGGCCCCTTCTAAGGCTGCACCCAAACAGAAAATCGCCAAGCCCATGAAGGTCAGCGCTCCACGTGTTGGTGGCAAGCGTTGAGAATAATGTTCTGGATTTGTTTATTAATAAAGGTTTAACAGTGTCAACCTATATATGTCCATGAAACGTTGATTTTTTTCATGTGAGTAATGACTTTTGTAAGTTTATAAAGCCTGAAGTGAGGGGCAGCTTTACAGTCAGTTACAAATATGACATTCAAATTGGAGACTTGTGTGACATTGTTTCTGCAAATTATAGAATCAGACCTCCACGTCACGCATGCTAACACAATCTAAATGGGCAAATACTCAGAGTAATGTAATAAACATGGTAGTTTTGTCTGAAATGAGCGTAAAAAGTTGAGAATCGGATGTCAATACATTAGTGACAGCTGCCTAATATTCTTGCTATTCTATGTGGTTGATATGAATCAAAGAAATGTAAAGAAAAGAAAGCACTCGTGACTTGTGAATTTATACAGTGACTATAGTTTTTGTTTCTCAGATTGTAGGGCAAAATTTATCAAAAATCAATAATAAATCTGCCTCCACTAATTATAATAAAAAGTAAAGGAGCTCAGAAAGGTTATTACTTTTGCCTTTTTTAAGGGCTCATATATGCTCTACCTGTTTTAACCAACTGTGATCTCATTACTGTGTGTTGTGGCTGTGAATTGTGCTCTATCATCACCATTAATACCTATGAAACCAATGATTAAATTACTGCTAGAGCACAAAATAGTTTACAAGAGTACAAACTTCATCATAGATCTAGTCACTTTATTTTGCTCTCAAAATACCACCCTTAATAGAACAAGAAATGCTCTTATTGTTTCCTTTGAAAGATTTTTTTAAAGTTGAATTTGGTGTGTTGAGCTGTTTATATATACCACAATTGCAAATAACCCTGCATATGTGTCTACTCTTGACACCCCGCAAAAAAGTCACTTGACAATGCAGGAAATAAGTGAATGTGCTCAGGTTGTTCTTTTTGTGCACTTGTCAACCTGTCTGCCTGCTTGTACTCTCCACTGTTGTTGAATATAAAGTCCTGAAGGCAGTGTGGACGGACACACGTGCACGCACACACACCAGAGGTGTAAAGAGTACATGAAAACCATACTTGAGTAAAAGTACAGTTACGTTACTGTGAAAATTACTCCATTACAAGTCACCAATTCCAAAACAACTTGAGTAAAAGTCTTAGAGTATCTGATTTTAACAGTAATTGAGTATTTTACTCATAGGCTCAAAGAGACATTTGATTTGTGAGGAGAGCAATTGCATTTATTTTCAGAAATCATTAAAAACACTGAACATCTCAAAATTGCAACAAATCAAGGTCAACATCATAGCCAACACATATTACAAACACTCAAGTCTCAGTTAAGCTCAAGCGCTCATAAGTAAAACAATATCCTATAACGGATAAATAAAATAATGTAAAGGAAAACTAAAAGTCAAAGCGTTTTTGCACTGGACATGCAGATTTTGGCCTCATCGCCGGCTGCAGTCGTGTCCTCATCTCACATATAAACCATCAGCAATTAACAACTACCTGATAATGCATTTGCATCAAGAAGCCATGTTGACAAGTTTCAGTAAGTTAAGGAAAATGCACAAGATATAGTACCTTCAATGTCCTGTAAATGACAATATTGCTTCTTCTGTATAGCAGAAATAAATTGCTGCAAAAGAAAGTTTGGTGCCATGCAAAATGTAGTGTGTAATTGCATTAGTCATTACAAATGTAGTGGAGTAAAGAGTACATATACTTGTTCAAAAATGTACTCAAGTAGAAAGTAAAAGTTGCTAATATCTTTGATACTCAGTACAACAACAAAGTAGCCAAAAAGATACTTAAGTGCAGTATCTAATTACATTTACTCCAATGCTTTACACCACTGGCATTGGTTCTGTGCTAATTAGTGTCAGATGTTTCTTGTTAGCGCCTCTCATTAGCCCATGTAATCTATATATAGCCCTTGTTTTGGTAGTCTTTTGCTAAGTTGTTTCATTTTTATTAGGCTTCCTGCGACCTGTTGGAACCAACCTACAAGTGATGCTGAATCCTCAATCCTGATCTCGATTGTTGTTTCAAAGCGTTGCTTGTTGCTGTAGCTAACAGCATTCCCTTAATAAATGTGGACATTACACCTTAATGGTATATCTTTTTTTGGGAGCTTACCATCTTTCCAGTTTTCTGTTCACTGTCTTCACGGGTCTCGTAAGGGACTCAAGGGGATTTCAGGTTCTTGGCTCTCAGCTTATGATCAAGATACCTGACCTGCTGGAGCCAACCTTGGTTTTTTCATCCAATCAGCAAAAATAATCGCAACCCAAACAAACGTCATTCCCTTCCAGGAATCACCGGAGGGTTCAATCATTTCTGCTGGTTCTTGGCTTGCTTGCATCTCCTCATTCACTGTACTAGCTTACACCTTGGTGGTTTGTTTTCCGAAAACTTACCATCTTGTCAGTTGGTTGCCGAAAAGTAGACTAGTCTTAAAGGGGGACCTGTTCTGGTTTTTTGTTTATTTGCTTACTGGTTTCCTGGGTCTCGTAAGGGACTTCAGGTTCGTGGAAGTTTTATTGGCATGAAAAAAATAAATCTTACGTTGCCAAAGCACAGGAAGGTTAAATATAAACATTCTTTACAATCTAGGTTAAGATAGAAATGAAATAAAAGTATATAAGAATCTATATATATATCAATACAAGTAGAAAAAGAGCAAAGTATTGATTAATTGGTTCTCAGTGAGAGTGACAGGATCCTGCCATATAGTGTCAGTTTGTGTGTGTTGTACAGTGTTTTGTTGTGTTGTGCTGGTCGTTCTCTTGTCATGACAGGATTTGACATATCTTGCAGCCAGGGTTGAGTTTTCTCCCAGTATGTATGAAATCTTGTCCTTTTGTTGAAACTGGTTGAAGTCTTTGTGGACGTTTGTAAACTGGGGGAAGAATGTTTCTCTGATGTGTGTATAGTTTGGACATGAGGTTAAAAAGTGCAGCTCTGTTTCCACTTGATTCTGTGTGCAGTGTGGACACAGTCGCTCTTCTCTTGGTGTCCATGTCTGTCTGTGTCTGCCCGTCTCTACAGTGAGCTTGTGATCACTGAGTCTGTACATGGTCAACACTTTTCTTTGTTTACGGTTTTGAGGTATTCTGCCAGTTTATATTCTCTGTTTAATGACAGATAGCATTCCAGTTTGCTTTGCTGAGCTGTTGCTTCCGTCCAGTGTGTGAGATATTTTTCTTTTTGTGTTTTTATGATTTGGTTTAGTCGGGCTGGGGTTTGGGGTTCAGTTTGGCATGTTTTGGGTTGTAGAGTTAGTTCTGATATGAGTTGGATGAGTGGGCTTCTCTCTGGGTTCAGCTCTTGATGGCTTAAGGCTTTATGATGGAGTGTCTCTGTATCACTGTTTTTAAGGTGAGTGTAGAATTGAATCGCTCTTTTTTGTATTTTAATTATTAGAGGGTATAGTCCTAGTTCATCCATACAGTGTGATTGGTTCTATAATTGATTGGATTATTTTGAGCCAGATTCCTGCTGGGATGTCAATTTTTATATTCTTTTTGATTGCGTAAAAAGCTCTTCGTGCCTTGTCTCTCAGGTCGTTCACAGCCTTGTTTAAGTTCCCAGTGTTACTTATGTTTATACCGAGATATGTGTAGTTCTGGATGTGTTCTAAGGGCATTTTGTTTAGTTTGAAATTGTGATGTTGGGTTTGACGACTGGGCCTTTTTTGGAATGTCATGATTTTTTGTCTTTTTAAGGTTAACTGATAGGGCCCATGTTTGACAGAAAGTGTGCAGGATGTCTAGATGTTGCTGTAGGCCCTCTTTACTCTGTCACATTATTTAATAAGCCTGAATCTTAGTTTAAACAAAGTCATAAGTTAAGGGGTTGCCACTCTTTGGGTTTATTAACCTTAGGCTTTGGTTGGATTAGAGGGTTTTTAAGGTCCTGATTTATGACCAAGAGTAGTGTTTTAACAGTATTAGGCATCCTGAGTTTACTGCCATCCGACGGATTAGAGGAGCTTTAAGGCCCTGGCTTCTGACACAGACCAGTGTTTCAACGGTGTTAGGCATTCTGAGTTCACTGCCATCAGGTGGATCAGAGGCACTTTAAGGCCTTGGCTAATGACAAAGACCCGTGTTTTAACTGTATAGACATTCTGAGTTTACTGCCATAGATGGATTAGAGGCGCTTTGAGGCCCCGACTACCGTCAAAGACTAGAATTTTAATGATGTTAGATATTCTGAGTTTACTGCCATTAGGTGTTAGGCCTTCTAAGTTAACTGACCTTAGGCGTTAGGCTTCCTGCGTTTACTGACCTAGGTGTTAGACATTTTGGGTTTACTGACTTTAGGTGTTAGATTTGGCTTTAGATAAGGGGACCCTTGATGTCTAGTCCCTCATGTGTATATCTGAGGGAAATATTTGAGACACATCTTCAGCAGTAGTTTACCCCAAACTCCTCGGGTGTTTCGGCCTTGAACTGCTACCGGTTCTTGGCTTGCTTGCATCTCCTCATTCACTGTACTAGCTTAGACCTTGGTGGTTTGTTTTCCGAAAACTTACCATCTTGTCAGTTTGTTGCCGAAAAGTAGACTAGTCTTTAAGGGGCTTATTTTGGTTTTCTGTTTATCTGCTCACTGGTATCCCGAGATCCTTGGATCTCAGCTTATAGCTTTTGATGCTCAATCCTGGTCTCGATTGTTGTTTCAAAGCATTGCTTGTAGCTAATAGCATTCCCTTAATTAATAAAATGTGGACATTACGTATGTTGATGGTATATCTTTTTTTGGGAGCTCACCATCTTGCCAGTTATCTGTTCACTGGCTTCCCGGGTCTCGTGAGGGACTCAAAGGGATTTCAGGTTCTTGGATCTCAGCTTATGATCAAGATATCTGATCTGCTGGAGCCAACCTTGGATTTTTTTCATCCAATCTGCTCTTCTAAGAATAATGGCAACCCAAACAGACATCATTCCCTTCCAGGAATCACCGGAGGTTGCAATTATTTCTGCTGTTTCTTGGCTTGCTTGCATCTCCTCATTCACTGTACTAGCTTACACCTTGGTGGTTTGTTTTCCGAAAACTTACCATCTTGTCAGTTGGTTGCCGAAAAGTAGACTAGTCTTAAAGGGGGACCTGTTCTGGTTTTTTGTTTATTTGCTTACTGGTTTCCTGGGTCTCGTAAGGGACTTCAGGTTCGTGGAAGTTTTATTGGCATGAAAAAAATAAATCTTACGTTGCCAAAGCACAGGAAGGTTAAATATAAACATTCTTTACAATCTAGGTTAAGATAGAAATGAAATAAAAGTATATAAGAATCTATATATATATCAATACAAGTAGAAAAAGAGCAAAGTATTGATTAATTGGTTCTCAGTGAGAGTGACAGGATCCTGCCATATAGTGTCAGTTTGTGTGTGTTGTACAGTGTTTTGTTGTGTTGTGCTGGTCGTTCTCTTGTCATGACAGGATTTGACATATCTTGCAGCCAGGGTTGAGTTTTCTCCCAGTATGTATGAAATCTTGTCCTTTTGTTGAAACTGGTTGAAGTCTTTGTGGACGTTTGTAAACTGGGGGAAGAATGTTTCTCTGATGTGTGTATAGTTTGGACATGAGGTTAAAAAGTGCAGCTCTGTTTCCACTTGATTCTGTGTGCAGTGTGGACACAGTCGCTCTTCTCTTGGTGTCCATGTCTGTCTGTGTCTGCCCGTCTCTACAGTGAGCTTGTGATCACTGAGTCTGTACATGGTCAACACTTTTCTTTGTTTACGGTTTTGAGGTATTCTGCCAGTTTATATTCTCTGTTTAATGACAGATAGCATTCCAGTTTGCTTTGCTGAGCTGTTGCTTCCGTCCAGTGTGTGAGATATTTTTCTTTTTGTGTTTTTATGATTTGGTTTAGTCGGGCTGGGGTTTGGGGTTCAGTTTGGCATGTTTTGGGTTGTAGAGTTAGTTCTGATATGAGTTGGATGAGTGGGCTTCTCTCTGGGTTCAGCTCTTGATGGCTTAAGGCTTTATGATGGAGTGTCTCTGTATCACTGTTTTTAAGGTGAGTGTAGAATTGAATCGCTCTTTTTTGTATTTTAATTATTAGAGGGTATAGTCCTAGTTCATCCATACAGTGTGATTGGTTCTATAATTGATTGGATTATTTTGAGCCAGATTCCTGCTGGGATGTCATTTTTATATTCTTTTTGATTGCGTAAAAAGCTCTTCGTGCCTTGTCTCTCAGGTCGTTCACAGCCTTGTTTAAGTTCCCAGTGTTACTTATGTTTATACCGAGATATGTGTAGTTCTGGATGTGTTCTAAGGGCATTTTGTTTAGTTTGAAATTGTGATGTTGGGTTTGACGACTGGGCCTTTTTTGGAATGTCATGATTTTTTGTCTTTTTAAGGTTAACTGATAGGGCCCATGTTTGACAGAAAGTGTGCAGGATGTCTAGATGTTGCTGTAGGCCCTCTTTACTCTGTCACATTATTTAATAAGCCTGAATCTTAGTTTAAACAAAGTCATAAGTTAAGGGGTTGCCACTCTTTGGGTTTATTAACCTTAGGCTTTGGTTGGATTAGAGGGTTTTTAAGGTCCTGATTTATGACCAAGAGTAGTGTTTTAACAGTATTAGGCATCCTGAGTTTACTGCCATCCGACGGATTAGAGGAGCTTTAAGGCCCTGGCTTCTGACACAGACCAGTGTTTCAACGGTGTTAGGCATTCTGAGTTCACTGCCATCAGGTGGATCAGAGGCACTTTAAGGCCTTGGCTAATGACAAAGACCCGTGTTTTAACTGTATAGACATTCTGAGTTTACTGCCATAGATGGATTAGAGGCGCTTTGAGGCCCCGACTACCGTCAAAGACTAGAATTTTAATGATGTTAGATATTCTGAGTTTACTGCCATTAGGTGTTAGGCCTTCTAAGTTAACTGACCTTAGGCGTTAGGCTTCCTGCGTTTACTGACCTCAGGTGTTAGACATTTTGGGTTTACTGACTTTAGGTGTTAGATTTGGCTTTAGATAAGGGGACCCTTGATGTCTAGTCCCTCATGTGTATATCTGAGGGAAATATTTGAGACACATCTTCAGCAGTAGTTTACCCCAAACTCCTCGGGTGTTTCGGCCTTGAACTGCTACCGGTTCTTGGCTTGCTTGCATCTCCTCATTCACTGTACTAGCTTAGACCTTGGTGGTTTGTTTTCCGAAAACTTACCATCTTGTCAGTTTGTTGCCGAAAAGTAGACTAGTCTTTAAGGGGGCTTATTTTGGTTTTCTGTTTATCTGCTCACTGGTATCCCGAGATCCTTGGATCTCAGCTTATAGCTTTTGATGCTCAATCCTGGTCTCGATTGTTGTTTCAAAGCATTGCTTGTAGCTAATAGCATTCCCTTAATTAATAAAATGTGGACATTACGTATGTTGATGGTATATCTTTTTTTGGGAGCTCACCATCTTGCCAGTTATCTGTTCACTGGCTTCCCGGGTCTCGTGAGGGACTCAAAGGGATTTCAGGTTCTTGGATCTCAGCTTATGATCAAGATATCTGATCTGCTGGAGCCAACCTTGGATTTTTTTCATCCAATCTGCTCTTCTAAGAATAATCGCAACCCAAACAGACATCATTCCCTTCCAGGAATCACCGGAGGTTGCAATTATTTCTGCTGCTTCTTGGCTTGCTTGCATCTCCTCATTCACTGTACTAGCTTACACCTTGGTGGTTTGTTTTCCGAAAACTTACCATCTTGTCAGTTTGTTGCCGAAAAGTAGACTAGTCTTAAAGGGGGACCTGTTCTGGTTTTTTGTTTATTTGCTTACTGGTTTCCTGGGTCTCGTAAGGGACTTCAGGTTCGTGGAAGTTTTATTGGCATGAAAAAAATAAATCTTACGTTGCCAAAGCACAGGAAGGTTAAATATAAACATTCTTTACAATCTAGGTTAAGATAGAAATGAAATAAAAGTATATAAGAATCTATATATATATCAATACAAGTAGAAAAAGAGCAAAGTATTGATTAATTGTTCTCAGTGAGAGTGACAGGATCCTGCCATATAGTGTCAGTTTGTGTGTGTTGTACAGTGTTTTGTTGTGTTGTGCTGGTCGTTCTCTTGTCATGACAGGATTTGACATATCTTGCAGCCAGGGTTGAGTTTTCTCCCAGTATGTATGAAATCTTGTCCTTTTGTTGAAACTGGTTGAAGTCTTTGTGGACGTTTGTAAACTGGGGGAAGAATGTTTCTCTGATGTGTGTATAGTTTGGACATGAGGTTAAAAAGTGCAGCTCTGTTTCCACTTGATTCTGTGTGCAGTGTGGACACAGTCGCTCTTCTCTTGGTGTCCATGTCTGTCTGTGTCTGCCCGTCTCTACAGTGAGCTTGTGATCACTGAGTCTGTACATGGTCAACACTTTTCTTTTGTTTACGGTTTTGAGGTATTCTGCCAGTTTATATTCTCTGTTTAATGACAGATAGCATTCCAGTTTGCTTTGCTGAGCTGTTGCTTCCGTCCAGTGTGTGAGATATTTTTCTTTTGTGTTTTTATGATTTGGTTTAGTCGGGCTGGGGTTTGGGGTTCAGTTTGGCATGTTTTGGGTTGTAGAGTTAGTTCTGATATGAGTTGGATGAGTGGGCTTCTCTCTGGGTTCAGCTCTTGATGGCTTAAGGCTTTATGATGGAGTGTCTCTGTATCACTGTTTTTAAGGTGAGTGTAGAATTGAATCGCTCTTTTTTGTATTTTAATTATTAGAGGGTATAGTCCTAGTTCATCCATACAGTGTGATTGGTTCTATAATTGATTGGATTATTTTGAGCCAGATTCCTGCTGGGATGTCAATTTTTATATTCTTTTTGATTGCGTAAAAAGCTCTTCGTGCCTTGTCTCTCAGGTCGTTCACAGCCTTGTTTAAGTTCCCAGTGTTACTTATGTTTATACCGAGATATGTGTAGTTCTGGATGTGTTCTAAGGGCATTTTGTTTAGTTTGAAATTGTGATGTTGGGTTTGACGACTGGGCCTTTTTTGGAATGTCATGATTTTGGTCTTTTTAAGGTTAACTGATAGGGCCCATGTTTGACAGAAAGTGTGCAGGATGTCTAGATGTTGCTGTAGGCCCTCTTTACTCTGTCACATTATTTAATAAGCCTGAATCTTAGTTTAAACAAAGTCATAAGTTAAGGGGTTGCCACTCTTTGGGTTTATTAACCTTAGGCTTTGGTTGGATTAGAGGGTTTTAAGGTCCTGATTTATGACCAAGAGTAGTGTTTTAACAGTATTAGGCATCCTGAGTTTACTGCCATCCGATGGATTAGAGGAGCTTTAAGGCCCTGGCTTCTGACACAGACCAGTGTTTCAACGGTGTTAGGCATTCTGAGTTCACTGCCATCAGGTGGATCAGAGGCACTTTAAGGCCTTGGCTAATGACAAAGACCCGTGTTTTAACTGTATAGACATTCTGAGTTTACTGCCATAGATGGATTAGAGGCGCTTTGAGGCCCCGACTACCGTCAAAGACTAGAATTTTAATGATGTTAGATATTCTGAGTTTACTGCCATTAGGTGTTAGGCCTTCTAAGTTAACTGACCTTAGGCGTTAGGCTTCCTGCGTTTACTGACCTCAGGTGTTAGACATTTTGGGTTTACTGACTTTAGGTGTTAGATTTGGCTTTAGATAAGGGGACCCTTGATGTCTAGTCCCTCATGTGTATATCTGAGGGAAATATTTGAGACACATCTTCAGCAGTAGTTTACCCCAAACTCCTCGGGTGTTTCGGCCTTGAACTGCTACCGGTTCTTGGCTTGCTTGCATCTCCTCATTCACTGTACTAGCTTAGACCTTGGTGGTTTGTTTTCCGAAAACTTACCATCTTGTCAGTTTGTTGCCGAAAAGTAGACTAGTCTTTAAGGGGACTTATTTTGGTTTTCTGTTTATCTGCTCACTGGTATCCCGAGATCCTTGGATCTCAGCTTATAGCTTTTGATGCTCAATCTGGTCTCGATTGTTGTTTTCAAAGCATTGCTTGTAGCTAATAGCATTCCCTTAATTAATAAAATGTGGACATTACGTATGTTGATGGTATATCTTTTTTTGGGAGCTCACCATCTTGCCAGTTTTCTGTTCACTGGCTTCCCGGGTCTCGTGAGGGACTCAAAGGGATTTCAGGTTCTTGGACGATCTTATGATCAAGATATCTGATCTGCTGGAGCCAACCTTGGATTTTTTCATCCAATCTGCTCTTCTAAGAATAATCGCAACCCAAACAGACATCATTCCCTTCCAGGAATCACCGGAGGTGCAATTATTTCTGCTGTTCTTTTGCTTGCTTGCATCTCCTCATTCACTGTACTAGCTTACACCTTGGTGGTTTGTTTTCCGAAAACTTACCATCTTGTCAGTTTGTTGCCGAAAAGTAGACTAGTCTTAAAGGGGGACCTGTTCTGGTTTTTTGTTTATTTGCTTACTGTTTCCTGGGTCTCGTAAGGGACTTCAGGTTCGTGGAAGTTTTATTGGCATGAAAAAAATAAATCTTACGTTGCCAAAGCACAGAAGGTTAAATATAAACATTCTTTACAATCTAGGTTAAGATAGAATGAATAAAGTATATAAGAATCTAATATATATATCATACAAGTAAAAAAGAGCAAAGTATTGATTATTGGTTCTCAGTGAGAGTGACAGGATCCTGCCATATAGTGTCAGTTTGTGTGTGTTGTACAGTGTTTTGTGTTGTGTTGTGCTGGTCGTTCTCTTGTCATGAAGGATTTGACATAATTGCAGCCAGGGTTGAGTTTTTCTCCCAGTATGTATGAAATCTTGTCCTTTTTTGAAACTGGTTGAAGTCTTTGTGGAGTTGGTAAACTGGGGGAAGAATGTTTCTCTGATGTGTGTATAGTTTGGACTGAGGTTAAAAATGGCAGCTCTGTTTCCACTTGATTCTGTGTGCAGTGTGGACACAGTCGCTCTTCTCTTGGTGTCCATGTCTGTCTGT